>PVKC010003974.1:0-36935 GCA_004027635.1 Crocidura indochinensis
GGGGGATTGAACCCACAGTCTGTCCTAGGCTAGCACACGCAAGGCAAATGCTGTACAGCTTGCCATCAGAGAATTTTTTAGGAAAAATGAGAGTTTGAGAGGATAGGAAGATAATTTATAGGTATAGTCTGTTAAGGAAGATGTATAGTTTTTAAAAATTATTCCAGAAAATAAAAATTTATGGCAAAAAAGCTGTTTAATTAAAAAATACATCAAAGGCTGATGCAATAGCATGGCAGGGAAGGAATATGCCTTGCAAATGCCTGATCCGGGTTATATTCCAGCATCCCATAGCACCGCTAGGAGCGATTCTTGAATGCAGAGTCAGGAGTAACCCCTGACCTCCAGGTACCCCTCAAATCAAGAAGAAGGGAAATCATATTAGTATGATTTGTATATTAGTGTAGCATATTCAGAGCTATATTGAGATTTTCTATGAATAAAGCAAATTACTTTCTACAGCCAGTTGATTTAAGAATCTTGGATAAAAATAAGTGGAATTAAAATTCTAAAAGAGAAATCTAAACATATGTGCACCTTCTACTGTTCAAAAAGTGAGGAGGCAACTTCATATTAATAGTATCCAGCCTTACTTGTATCATTTCCAAAGAAGCTTCTAGAGTTTCCATCGATTCACAGGAATTGGACCCTCTGGATCTTGGGAAGTCTTTTCCTCAAATATATTGGAGGAAACCTTATACTTCAAAGTAAATGCTCCTGTGTCTAGTACTTCCTTTATATTAATTTTTTTTAATTTTTTAAATTTAAAAACCAGGATTACAAGGTTGTTTACAATATAGTTTTATTTTCACAGATAAAGTGATTGAATTACAGTCATACAATGTACAATACATTCAGCAGTGCACATTTCCTGCTACCAATGACCAAAATATTTTTTCTCTCTCCTCCTCACATGCTCTCTTACTTCCTTTTTTATTTTCCTGAAGAAATGACCTGGACAAGTGAAAAGTCTCTGAATGATTTTATTCTCTATTACAAAATTATTTTTTCTGGAAGTGTTTAGGCTGGACACTTGGTTTTGTGCAGCTATCTTTCTTCTGATGTGCCTCCAGAATGCATTCATTGTCCTTTTCATTTTCCTTCTAGACTCTATGTCTGAAAGGAGCAACTGAATTCTATGAGATTTAGGCCCTTGAAGAGCAAGCCCTAAGTGTAGTATCAGCCACCTGCCTTCAAAACTAAAGCAAAGACTTTAGAAATTAGTTGTGGACTGGATAGAGATGATTAATAGGAATTTGGAAAAAAAAGAAATCGATAAGTTTTTCTATTGCACCGGAGGTATATGAGACATGCTTTCACACCTGGCATAGATTAGCTCTCCAACCATCCAGAGAGGGAACTTGTTCTAATGTTCCCAGCCCACATTTCAGAAGCTTCCAGCAGCTTTCTTGAAGCCATAGCACCTCCATGTACACATCTAGTATTTTGGATGACAGTCACCAGCTTTAACCAACCATATGGATATTATATGATGTATTATTCTGGTATTGAGGAACATTTTCAAGAAAGGCATATTTAGCAAGTGATTAAATTGAGTTTGCTAAAGCTGGCTCACCTGTGGTCTGAAATCCAGATCAACAATGATAGACCACACAGAGTTCTCATTCATTTTGAAATATGGAACCTGGAGTCTCCTAGGAAGTGAAAAGGGGGTAGGGGAATGGGAAAGATGGTGATTTCTCACATGGCATGTGGAGCCAGTGTCAAAAGAATTGCTTCTTTTTGGCCTCTGTTGAGAATTTTGTAGCTTCTGTGATCTTTGCATCTTGTTTAGCAGCACACCTCTTAAAGATCAGTACTTCCTAGAAAGAGGGCACAGGTACTCAAGCCCCTTCTCCTCACAGATTCAGCTCTGAGATGGACCTTAAAGACAGGACTTAAATAAGTAAAGCAGAGATGGAAAGAGAATTTCAGAAACAGACAGTATGAGCAAAATGTTGGTAACAGAAATAAAGAAAAGTTTATATTTTCAGAGCAGGGAGACAGATGGTAAATACATACACATATACTTGTGGTTGTGAGAGTTATGAAGAAAAATAGGAGGTAGAAAGGGCAAGTATGCGGAACTTAGAAATGGAGTGATGATGAAATTTCTCTTTTATCATCTTGTTTAGCATATCAGTTGAGCAGAGACAAAGGTATCAGAAAGGAAGTCATGGAGCTAGTAGAAAAATGAGGGGGAAAGTTCAAGATACTTAGGCAGAAGAAGAATCTAGTCTGTGGCAGATACATTGGTTTCTTGTCCGATAACCACTCAGTCATACTTTGTGCTTGCTCTGAGACATGTTGATAATTGGAAGATCCTCATGACTTTCATGAAAAATACTTCCTACTCAGTTTAGAGAGGGAACTAAGTAGGGCATAAGAACTCTATTCCCCTTTTCCTGGATTGACTTGGGCATAGGCTATGGTTTTGTTACGGTCAATGGTTATGCTCTTTAGTCTACTCTACTGTACTGGGGGTCTTGACAAAGATTTCTTCACTGATGAAAGGGATCCTTCATGATGTGACTGTATTTGCTTGTGATATTTGAAATTGTTCAGTCATTTTTACCTAGGAGAAGGGGAGGTATCAAATTGAGGGTGGCAGCTCAGTAGAATGGAAAGTACTTGGATCCTTGGAAATCACATATTGATTAATTGATCCTGGAAAGCAGCTTATTATATTATCATTATTTTACTAAGCAATACATACCTGTACTTCTTTAATTGCTTATTCTGCTAAAATTTAAAGCCTCTTTAAGATCTAGGAGCAGTGTTTATTGTCCAAATATGTTACTTAAGATCTGCTCCAATTGAGAGAGACCCTCTCCAACTCTTTATACAAAATAGTACAAAGTTAGAGCTACAGTTTTTACACTAATTAAAAATCTTGCATGCACTTACATTAAAATAGTAAGTGGTCCTAGGTTATATTCTGTGCTTGAGATTGGGAGGAATCTGGTATCCCTGTGCTGTCCTTTGGAGTGAATCCCCCCTTATTCTCATATGACTATGGCTCAGGTAGGTCTATCTTCATTAATGGCAATTTTAGGATCCATTTGCTTAACTTGAAAGTGAGTGACTCTCTTCACAATAAATCTCAGGATGGTGAGCACATGGTCATTCCCTTCACTTGACCTTGATGGAATAGGTTGATGGGGCTATGAAAAAGATGATATGAAAAGTGAGTGAGCAGAACAAAATTGAGGAGTGAATCAGTCTTATGTGTGACTAACTGTGAAAATAATCTTACCCGAACTATTCAGAGTATCCTTTCCACCTCTCCTTTTCTCGTGTTAACACCTCCTCAGCCATCCACAAGTGAGTTTTCCTCTACCTGCCTTCCTTGTCTCACCAGCTGTCTTGTCCTCAGACCTCAGCAGACTTCAGAACTTTAAAGATCTTCCTGGATTATGAGATAGGAGATAAGGTAGAGTGCTGGCTTAGAGAGGGAAAGATTTTTTGGGGGTGGGTTAGCTAATGGTGCTCTGCTGAAGCCTTGGGGAGTCCCTGGAGGGTTATGTTGAGAAGACACGAGTGTGACAGATGCCTTTGATGGCGCTGTAAATTGGCAGCTTTAGCCGAGAACTCAGTGACTCGCGGTTGAGGTCTCCATCAGTTCATTTGCAGAGTCAAGCTCTATAAAAACAGGGTGAAGGGCGGTAAATCATGCTGCCCAGGGAATCCTGGGATCCCGCTGCAGAAAGCTTGAGTGCATAAAATGGAAACTTGCTTTTAGTGTCACAGCTCTTACTGCCACACGGCAGAGGCCACTGTGGTGACCCACGGAGGTATTTCTGGAAGAGAATTTCCTGATACTGTTTGGCTCTTCTGAGAAAGCTCTGCTTAAATGCCTTCTTTGCATCATCTCTATGGGCCAGGAGGTAGTGGGCTGAAGATAGCTAACCTAGTCAGATACTTCATCAGTGATCTGGATGAGAAAAATTCAATTTTCTGTTAGCTCCTTAGTCTCAATGCAGAATTTTTAAATGGTCCCCAGAATGTTCTCAAAATATGCTTCAAGCAGAATATATGTTGATACTAGCACAGGAAAGCGTATTTTCAGAAATGGGTATCCACTAGTTCCTTGAGTGGAGATTGTGAGTATGCCCTTCATCCACAATTTAGTTACTCCTCACATGTATTTTCTGACTTCTGAGACAAACTTTAGTGGAGACATTTGGGGCCAATAGTTGGATTTCTATCGAACCCAAATCATCTAATTAATTCATTTAGATGATTATATTTTAACTCTGAACTATTTGTAGTTATCTCAGAAAGGAGACTCCAACGAATGAGAAAAAAATGATCGGCAGTTATATTAACTGAACTTAAAAGAACGTACTGTAACCTTATTTTTTTTACCTGAACAAATAATCATCTATTATATATTAGCTATTTTCACAGCAATGCAGTGTTGTTTTGTATTGAAGTCCCATGAGTTACAATATTGTTAATGACAGTCTCATGCATACATTGTTCCAACATCACACCCAGTGGTTCAGAGTGTCCACTTTTGTTCCAAGTATCCCTCCCTTCTGGATAACTTACTCCGTACTCAAGTAAGTTCAGTTCTATGGCCAAATGCTATTTGTTGGTCCCTTATTATGTTTCGCTATAACAATCTGTACCTCTTCTTTGACTAATTTTACTCAGCATGATTCCCTCTAGTTTTTATCTAGTTTGTGTCAAATTGCATAATTTTATTAAAATATCACAACACATACCTGTACTTTTTAGCTATCACACTCCAGGTTTGAAGAATGAATGGAAAAAAATCTCTTCATCACCTTGCAGGTCTCTCAGTTGGGTTGTTCTCCTTACATGTCATTATTCTAGCATTTATAATCAATGAACTAAAAAGGCAGAATATTTTTATTGCACATGTTGGAGATATTTAGAGAGCCATTGGAAATCTGTGATCATTAGGGAATAGATTAGAACTAGTTCATTCCATTGTCACTTGAGTTTACATTTTTAATGATGTATTATGATCAAGAGTGTCAAGGTTCAGGATAGATACTCCACTGGTTGCATTACAAAATCACACAAAAGATAACATAGTCTCAGGGAGAGTGAAGAATTGAGAACAAACTTGCAATGCACTATAATTTTTTTTGTTGAGGCAACATCAATCTAGTAGATACATTAGGTACTGCCATGAACCTCATTTGGTTCTCTATCAGAAATAGTTCAAAACACAACTGTAGTCTTTCTTGAAAGTTCGATATCTTCAGTGAATTCATAAGGATTTTACTATAAAATTGTGGTTTTTTAGTAAGAACATAGGTATGAAAGTGACGCATAGAAGCATTGGATAAATGTATGCATTTTTGTGAATCACTTTTATCATTATGTGCTGTTGCTGCAGCTGAATTGAGAATCATGATTATGGGGCCCAGGAAATAGCATGGAGGTAAGGCGTTTGCCTTTCATGCAAAAGGTCATTGGTTCGAATCCCGGTGCCCCATATGGTCCCCCGTACCTGCCAGGAGCAATTTCTGAGCATGGAGCCAGGACTAACCCCTGAGCACTGCCAGGTGTGACCCCCCCCCCAAAAAAAAAGAGAATCATTTTTATTAGTGATTGTAGAGAAAAGAAGAAATACTTTAGATAGGGCACATATCTTCACAACCCTTTTCAGAGTAATGGTTGCTAATTTTGGTTATGTGTCTGACATGTACTCATAGAATAAAGTGAAGCAGTTGAACAAATAATCATAAAGAGTCCTCAGAACAGAAAAGAAGAAATAGATTAGGGTAAACTTTCATATTTATTTATTTCCCCACAGATACAGTCAAGCTTTGTGAGATTGACAGGTAATGGGTGCATAACTTGTCCAAACAGTTAAGTCTTTCTTCAATTAACACCCAGTCCTGTAATGCCATATGGACAATTGAGTTTAAGAAGCAATAGAACATTTTGCAATAGTTCAGAAGAGCTGTTGAAAAAAATCAATTTGTGAGGTGTCATTTTTGGAACTTTATGGGATTGGCATAATTTTTCTGAGGATAAACTTGAGGAATATCCTTTTTGTGTACCAAGAGAAGTTCCCAGCTGTTCTCCATCAACCATGATGAATGAAAATAATTGACATTTCAGCATGTTAAGATTGTTTTACTGAACTGAAGGAAGACATGTTTTTTCACTCGCTAAATTTTAAATGGTTGATCTAAGTTACTTCTAGGTTGTGGGGTATTCATTCAGAGGGGATTGATTTAACTATCAAACTTACAAAACGAGATGAAGTTCTTTCTTCTCATTTTGTGTGTGTGTTTCATGGAGGAAGGAAGTCTAAACCTTTCTGCAAAGCAGTTCTAAATGTTGAGGAGATTGTAGAGGCATTCACAGCTATGTAAGATTGGTGGTGCCCCTTAACCCTTCCTTCCTCTCTCCTCATTTTCTGGGAAGAACATATTCTACTCAATGTGAGTGAGTGGGCAATAGGTTCCATTACAGAGAGGTGTAGCGTCTCTGAGAACTTTAATTTCCCTGGGAAATGAGAGGTCCACTTACCTAATTAATTCATAAGATATATATGATAGGAGATAATTTAAGGGCTTTGAGGGGACTCTTTTCCCTGTATGTTTGAATATTAAATGGTTTAGGTAAAGGTCTCATAAATTAGAATCTGAAGCCCGAAGTACCTTTGTACATCTGATGTTCACATTTATACTGTATTTCTTCTTCCCTGTTTTTTTAAAATAAAATGTTTAACAAGGAAAGTGGCAAATTTCTTGCATTGTTTTATATATAACCCTAAATTATCATATATCATACTTCAAGATTATTTTCCTAAATTTACAGTAATAGAGATTATTGAATGTGTCTTGTCATGTAATGCAAAAATTGAGAAGTCTGCAACCATACACCAATAATATTAGTAAAATATGAAAATTATTCACATGGGAAGGAGCAAAAATATGTAGCAGGTAAGATAGCTTTAAAGCAAGGCACTTGTGGTACTGTGTACTGCCAAAGTGCAGGTGACCTAGGCTTACTAACCCTCCATATGAGGTGTGATGGTAGTCATGTCACTCATCACATGTCTTGATTTTTCCACCCATGAAATAAAAAGACTTGTGCTTGGTCATGTTATTATTCTAAAATCCTTTGATCTACAGTAGGTATGTATTTAAACTCTCTTGAAGAAGAGGATTTGCTTTTTTCATGCCCTTTCTGTCACTAGAAATAACCTCAAACTATTAGTCTTGATTCAGGTCATTACTTGGTCTTAGGTTAACTGAGGAGAGATGTTCACGTCTGAATTTACACTCATGAATATCAGCATTGAGACTGCCACCCTAACTCCTTTGCTCACCTGGCTAGTTAATGATGGCAGCTTTTGTTATTGAGTCAAACGCCTTCCTTCTCAGCACAGCCTGTCACCACCAGGGAATTGGAGTTTTTTTTCTCATGAGTAAAAGTCTTTCCTCTTCCTGGCTTTGTGTATGGAGCTGAATATGTGGGAGTAAGGTGAGGTGGGAAGTTAGAGAAATAGATACCTACCTAAAAGAGTGTCTAGTATGAAGAAACAGGCAAGAAAGCATGAGAAATCTGAGTTACAACAAAGAAGTTCCTGTGGGGAAGAGTTAGTTTTTAATTTCATCACTGTTCAAATCTCTACTATGACCCTGATCTGATGCTACAGCCTCATCTTGGGGATATAGTGAATGCTGTAAAAATAGTTTAAAGTGATTTGGCTGCTCAGCTTTTCAACAAATAGGTATTTGAAAGACTATAGTTTTTTTGCACCAGCATCTTGTGTTGGCTCGGATTTGAGGGTATTTGTAACTTACAGTATGGTATGTGACATTTGCCTTTAAGCCTAATAGTTTTAAAACCGTCCAAGCTTTGGTTATTATCATTTAGTGCTATGGATAGCTCTCTGCTCTGAACATCTTTGAAGACCCAAGTGGGAGAAGGTGGGAATGAGAATAGTTTATATTTGACAGACCCAGAGAAGGCAACAGTTTTATATATGCACATACCCATAATAAGCATAATGCATATGTGATTTCTTTGTATTTTATAAGCTATTTATTATTCTATATGTGCCTTATTTGAAATCTATGGTAAGAATGTGGCAAAGGAAGAATATATAAGAAGAGTTGAGTTTTCATTATCTTCATAAAAGGCTATTGTCAGATCCCTGGGCTCTTTACAATGAAAGAAAATGTCTTTAGTGATGGAGTATTAGGATTTCTGGATGAATTCTTCCAGTGGAAGCTAGATCTTCAGAATATGAACAGGGCTGTGGCTCCTCTCTCTGTTCCCCAGCTCAGCTCAGCTATGCACAAAGGTCCTTTTCTAGGTGACAGATCATGTTGTATTCCAAAGTACACTTTCTTTTAATTTACAACTTAATTTTCAACCTAATTCAGAAGATTGATACTATAATGCTATTTGCAGAAGTATTGAAATGTCAGTAAGTTTTATTGTAGTAATAAAGAGTATTCCATATATCACACACTCTATAGGGATCCTTGCTTTTTGCATAGATCTTCATAGTAACAACCAGTGGCTAAGTGGTGGCAATCATTAATTTTTAAAGAAGACATGGTTATGATGAGTTGAGGAATTAAGGCTGGTGGTGAAGAATGAACTTTAATTTTTGACACTTTTTTGGGGGGGATGTTGAATATTAAGGTGAGGTGACAGCAAGATTATAAAAAATGGCCCAAATCCCAGGTTTCTAATACTTAAAATGCTGTCTGCTCATAAAAAGATTTCAGTTAGGGAGAGGCCATCTTTGAGCTCCTCGTAACAAATGAGTGTCAGTGGCCCATGAAATAATCAATGCCACTAATCCATCCTAGGGCCTGCCAATATGTTAATGGCCCTGGTGCATCGTTATTGCTACAAGACCATAAATCATTCCGGTACCAGAATGCACCGCTGTTGAGGCCTCAAACCCCTGGTCTGGAATAAAATGCTGTCTTCTCACAATTAATGTCCAAACATTTTCAGCTTTGTGCCTTGATTGTTTTCAGATGCTAAAAAAGTAAGTAGGACAGATTGTAAATCAATAAAAGTGTAAGACAAAGTGTTTTAATAATAGGAAGGTTCAGAGTAAATCATAGTTCTGTGTTTATTATTGCTTTTGGGGTTATCAACAGTTATTTTCTACTTCCTAAGAAGACTAAGAAGACTACCAAGTTAATATGAGGGGTACCAAGTCCAGGAGGCAACCTTTTTTTCTTTATGGTATTTACTTCTGTTATGTTACCCTAAGTAGCAAAATTGGACTAGCTAGAGCCACATGCCCAACTATTGCAGGGCAGTCTATTATAATACGGTGATTCAATTCTGTAGTCAGTTCAATAAAGGAAATAGAGAAAGTTTCTCAGTATATAATAGTTTCCTAGACAGAAGCAGGCTCTGACTGCTCAGTACAAGAAGAGTTTGTATTTGCTTATTTATTGGACTATGGCAGGGATGGCGGACACGCGGCTCTTAAGCCGAATGCGGCTCCCGGCCAAAATGAATGTGGCTCTTTGCTCTTATCATTATTTTGTATACTGTGGCTCTTTGCCAAGTTTGGATTTTGTTATGCTGCTTCTGTGGAGAGATCTCTGAGTGCATAGTCCCGCCCCAGGATGAGTCCTCCCGTCTCGCATCCGTTGGAAACAATTGCATGGGCCAGCGAGTAGGAGGGACCCGTGTGACACATGTTGTGTCACATCTTGCCATTAATTCTTAGTGTGGAAGACGTAACACACCCTCACCATCACTGCAGGATTTTGACCCTCACTCAAAACGGCAAAATGCAATATGTGTTTAATATATTATTGTTAAAATTATATGCTTTTGTGTGAGTGTTTGTCTGTTTTGGCAGGTCACTGCGTGGTGTGGCTCTCTGACTCTCACAGTTTAAAATTTTGGCTCTTTGTGTCAAACTTGTTCGCCACCCCTAGACTATGGGGACAGGACCAGTGAAATAATTTGTAAAAAAATGCCAAGTTAGTTTGGGGGCCTTGTATATTTTACTGCTATTTTTTCCATGAAATTATCTGGCCTGGAAGATTGACATTGACTGCATAAATTTATGTGCCTAATTGCAGACAAACCTAGGAAGGTCTCATTTGAAAAACAGGAACACCTCATTGATCAGATTCCCTTTGGTTGTACCGATTTAATCCACTATCGAAGGCATTGAGAAACATGATGGGAAGTCATTAGCTCCACCTTGTATAGACAAAGTTTACTTGGGCCCATTGTGGTTTTACTTGTTCTACGCCTGTATTCTTGACTTGTATGTCTGTAAATTAAGGCTGAGTAGACTTTTTATTTTGGAAAGGTAGGCTTATCGTTTTGCTCAGGAGACACAAACCCAAAGAAAATAGCCATGAGTTAGCCAGGGTGATGTCAACTTTGTTTGCTGAATATGAATGGATTCAGTGACATTTGACCCCAGTTAAACTCATTTCCTAACACCAACGCCAAAATGAACCCAAAACATAAACAAACAAATGGAAACAATAGAACATGGGTCTTGGAAGCATATTAATTGGAAGATGATGTTCAAACGACAAACATATCAGGCTCTCATACAAGCACCATGAATTGTCATGCTCCTATCACATGCTCAACTATCATATTGCTGGAGAGGAAGAAGCTTGTGGTCTTCTAGAAGACATATGTTTTGCTGTGGCATCTTCCTCGTGCTTAGCTCTAATGAAGGTTTATAGTTTATTTTGGTGCTCAGGAAATTGCACAGGAAAAAAAACCAGAAAAAACAGTGGCTCCATCTAGACAGAAAGACAATTAAAACTGATATGACTCTTAACAGAAGTGGCAAGAGCAGGCAGGATGGAAGTAATTTATTCAACGAATTGTCCAAATAAAATTGCACTGATGTATGGTGTGGTGGTGGGACAGTGGAAAATTTGATAGTTGTTTCTATTGTATGAATTACTAAGACAGGATGCCTTTGTGAAGTATGGGGGTTTGTTTAATGTTCTGACAACAATTTAGATCCTGTTATGGTTATTGCAGTGTAATGCCGTAGTAAAAATTGAACATGACACCCCAGCAATTTATTATTTGTGTGTTTTTTTAACCTTGAGTATCGGATTGTTTGTCCAAGCATATCCTTTGATTTGCTATGAAATTTATTGTTGATAAAAACAATCAGATTTCCATTAGAAGTAAAAAATATGTTTTTTTTTTGCCATGAACCATAGATTTAGGGGGAAAAATTCAAACTAGACTACAGGACTTATGACAGGTAGACTCATGACATTATATGGTAATTCAGCATGAAGGAATAATTGTGACACTCTACTGGGTTGTGGAGTATAATCGTGCTGTGAGGTTCAATTCACTGAAAGGCCAAATTATCTTCAACTACATTAGTCTGACAACCTATAATGCTTTGCAGAGGCAATTTGTAGATGTTTCACAGAGTGCCAGCAAACAGGGCTCCCCATTATGCCACCCATTAACAAATTTGTGTGGGGAGAAAAGTAACTTTTCCATTTTCCTGACTGTTTTCAAGCTTCGCAACATAATAAATATCTAATAGTATTTGCACTGCATTTGCTCTCAGTTTTTAAATTTATCTGAGATATGAGAGGAAAGTTTTATCTCTTAAGCTGTGCAGCCTGAGAAATATTGATATTTACTTTGATTCAAACAACAGAATAGTGCAGTGAAGACAGGGTGACTTTGAGGGAGGCAGGAACCCTAGACTATGTTTGGTATCTATTCTCAAACTTTTTTGAGCTAGATTTTATTTACTTATTACCTGGGCTTTAGTTAGGGCTTATTTAAAGAGAGAATTTTAATACTCTCTCAGCTAAGAATCTCTATGCAAGTGTCAAGATAAGTGGTTCTTAAGATTGTTCCTAGTCACTGGGATGATAGCTACTTTGTAGAAAAGTTCCAAAAAGGGGAACTTGGGCATCTTCATAGTTCATTTTAGGGAGGGAATATAGGATGGACCAATGTTGAGGTTCTCTCAGCTCTGGGATTACAGAAGGAACTGAATTCTTGATTGTATGTGTCTTTGGGTTCTCTTTCCAGAACTGAGTCCAGGCTTATGTCAAAATAATTTCACTTTTATCATCTCAAATAGAGAATCAACACATTAATTTTGTTTAACAAAAAACAAAAGCTATCTTGGGAGCTGGAGATAGCATAGCAAGGCTATCTTGAACACAGCCAACCATATTTTGATCCCCAACGACTCATCTGGTTCACTGAGCCTGAGAGGAGTGAACCCTGAGCACAGAGCCAGGAGTAATTTGCGAGCACAGCCAGATGTGGCCAAAGAACCAAAACATTAAAATTGGAAGAGAACAAAAGCCTCTTCACTAGGGAAATTTCGGGTCACAGCATATTGGGTGAAGATAGAAAAAAATTATTCATTAATATACTAATAGAGTGCTCATATTTACCATATTTGCTGATGACTCTTCCTGTGGAGATATAAAGAGGTATCTAATTAAATCATCTAAATATTAAATAGAGGCTTTCTCTTTTCTCCTGGATTGGGGGCCATGGTAGAATCTAGTCCTTCTCCTGCCTTTTTCATTGTACTCCTGCTCATTTCTTGAGGTGGGAATTACTAATTACAGTGAGATTTAGTGCTGGTGAAGGTTTGCAGAATGACTCACCGGCAGGGATAGACTGAGGTGTCCTTCCTTTCCTTTATCTCTTTCTGTGCCAAGAAGTCTTGTAAAGGGCCCTCCCTTTGAGAGTTAGTGGGTCTGGGGATGAAGCAATATCTCCATCTCCAGTAACTGATTTATAATTTCAGATCATATGAGTCATCAAACTTCCTACAGTATTTCTGAGTAGGAGTTGAGTAAATTACTCGGTGTCCCATAGCAGTGTTAGACCCAATGTGAATGACTGGTTGGGATATTCAGCTCTGTCCTTTCTAAACACTTGGTCCCTGACTCCTGCTGCTTCTCCATCTGTTGATTTTATCTTTCTCGTGATTCCATTGCCACTGTTTCTTTCTTTTTCCTCCCTATACTCTGGGACCAAGGGTGTTTTAGGCCTCCTCCCTTTAAACCATTGCATTTACTGATCCATTTATTCTATTATGCCACCTATAACACAGATAACATCTGTGTTTATTATTATTCTTCTGGCATACTTTAGTTAACACATTTTCCAGTTCCATCCATGTTATTGTGAGTTGTACGATTCCATCATAATTTACAACTATGTAGTATTTCATTGTGTATATATACTACATCTTAGTTATCCACTTATCTGTTATTGGGCATTAAGTTGATTCCAAATCTTTGCTATTGTACTGAGTTCTGCAATAGATAATGGTACCCAAACTTCCTTTTGAATTAGTGTTTATCAGTTATGGGGATAGATACCCAAGAGAAGAATTTCTGGGCCATGTGGCAGCTTAATTCTGAACTTAATAATAACTCTTCATACTCTTTCCATAGGTGTGGCACCAGACAATATTTCCACCAGCAGAGAATGAGAGTTCTTTTTTTACTTCCTCTCACCAAAAAATTCTTTCCAGGATATTTTGATATGTGCCATTTTATGGTACACCATCCACTTTTTTTTGTGTGTGGTTTTTGGGTCACACCCGGCAGTGCTCAGGGGTTACTCCTGGCTCCATGCTCAGAAATTGCTCCTGGCAGGCACGGGGGACCATATGGGGCACCGGGATTCGAACTGATGACCTTTTGCATGAAAGGTAAATGCCTTACCTCCATGCTATCTCCTGGGCCCGCTTTCCACTTTTTTGATGCTTCTACTCAACAAGGTCTGAAATCTACCCATTACAAGAACAAACAAATGACAACCAAAGAAGGAAATATTATCCACCACCCTATTATTTATGTTTTTGGGTCATGCATATCTGTGTTCATTGTTTACTTCTAGCTCTGTGCTCAGTAATCAATCCTGGTGGGACCATCCACAGTTCTAGAAATCTAACTGGGCATGGCCAAGATATTACTCTTAATATCTTTGTGAGGACTATATCTACTATTCATCTTATTCGGGTAGGGAGAGAAGGAATTGCTTATTAAAGCCTATTTTAGAAAAACTCAGAGACATTTATAAACTATTAGCATAGATATTTGAAATATTGGTCATGTGTCTGAACATTATTTTCTTGCATAAGTTGAATTAGAAGTATGTTTCTGCCTGGATACTATGCACTGAAGTTCCATTACCTAGGGAATTGGATTTCTACTGTATGGCTCAAATCTCCCAAGGGAATTGTGAAGAAAGTGTAAATTGTTAAGTGGAATCAATCATCATTGGGAGATTTGAGCCATACAGTAGAAATCCAATTCCCTAGTTTATGCACTAACTCTGAGTACTTTATCTCTGATACAAAGGATGGTACAGATGAAAGCTAGAAGAACCACATTAACCCAAGAAATAACTCAGAGTAAGCAATGGATGCAGTTCCAATGGGAAATTAATATGGAGAAGGAAACAAGGTGCAGTTGGGTTTGGTGTTGAGTGGAGGTATTGGATAATTTTGCAGCCTGGAGTCCCTGTGGTATAGTTAAGGACAAGCTGGAGCATTCATGTTTACGCATAATGTGCTCCAATGTAATTTCTACTGAACTGTTGCTGACTTACTTTGCATCCATAGGTCAACCACCTGCAGAAAGGGCATGTAGGTAGATTATTGTTGACTTTATGGTTATGGAACCTAGCTAATCAGTGCACCCGCTGGGCTATAACTTGTTATGCCTGAGTGGGTTTTACACTAGGACCTAAGATTTCTTACTGGCAAAAGGGGGAAAACACTCATTTCTCATGCCCAAGGCCCCTGCTGTGAGGGAAAGTCTCATCTCATGTGGAGGGAAAATATAGTGGGTAAAACGCATGCTGCGGAGGTTTTCAGAATGTTTAGAATATGACCAATAGCATTCTTTAGTCTTCTTTGGAAGACTATGGGGTTTCACTAAGTAAAAACTTAGCCTGGGGCTGAAGTAATAGTACAGTGTACTTGCCTTGCATGCAGCTCGCCTGGATTCTATCCTTTGTACCCCTTATGGTCCTCTGAGCCCAACAAGAGTGATCCCTGAGTGAAGAGCCAAGAGTAAGTCTTGAGCACTGTTGAGTGTGGCCCTCCAACACCAAAAACCAACCAATATTGCTAGCCTCACAAGATAAACCTGCTGCAAAATTGGAGGTAAATTATTTGCTTGTGCTTTGGAGCTTTAAAACAATGTTGGTAGCTTCCCATACCACCAAGTTGGATAGCTTGTTGTTGGTATAATACTTGGGGAACATTTTTCTTTCTGAGCTCGTTAATTTCCTATGTGGAGGGAGTTTTTGTTGCATTGATTTTCTCCGAGTGAGGGTTTGCAGGGTTCTATCCATATACAGGCTTGTAGAAGGCACTTGGTAAGCACTACCTTACAAATTGCTTTGACCTTTGATGTTCCAGTAAAGGTCACTGGTTAATTTTGCATTGTGTGCTGCCTGCTTGACTAGCTCTCAACTCGCTTTCCTCCCTTGAATAATTCTGTGAACAATACCCCTCCATTCAGGTTCTAGCTTGCTTCTCTGGTATTTATCTTTGCCATCTTTTACCTGATTTCTCTCCTCAGCGATGCCGCTGTGTGCATGTTTCTGTGGGATGGAATCTCGATCAGTTAAAAAGCGTAGGAGATATGAAAGGTCAGCATGACAAATCTATCCTCGGAGTGTCTGGATGTGTGTGTGGGTAGCTGAGCTCAGCTGACCACGCAAGACAAATAGGGAAGGCTGGAGTGCTACCTCAACAGCCTTAGAGTTGAAAACAAAATAGCAGCAAAAATATAGGTATTGTACAGTTGTCATATTAGAAATTCAGGAGGGGAGCTACATTCTTGTCTTTATTTGGAAAGGTCACAGCTTTATTTGCAGTAAGACATGTGCATATGCTTGTTGCTGTTTTTTTTATTTTTTTTTTCTCTTTTAAAAATGCCCACCCAGTGTATATTTTACAAGTGCTTGTTTTCAAGCAGCAAATATGTTTTATGAGGAGACAAGGCAAAAAAAGTATTTTCAAATAAGATTTCAACAAGTTATTTTGCATAACAAAGAGAAGATGCTAATCTGTGGGTGTTTCTGCTTTCCTCAGTTAATTTCTTTTCTATTTTTATTTTCAGAATTGAAAAAAAGGACATTTCTAGCAAAGATCTGAAGCTCTTTTAATTTAATTTTATTGTTGCCTACCTGTCTACTAAAATGCTAATGTTAAAACTAAGTCTTATATTTCAGTTTGCTTCACAGATGAGTTTGTTTCCTGGAGTTATCATTGTTATTGTGTGTGTGTGTGTGTCTGTGTGTAGTTGTTATTCCTCTTTGTTTTTGAAAACATTTGGCTCAAATTTTCATTAAGGCCATTTTTGGACTATTTTTTCTTTAATAAGAGGGGAGAGAGAACATAGAGTTTTAAGTATCTTATAAAGCAAGACAATAATACATATTATTTTTTTAATTTTCATAATAGCCTTCTGAGGATATAATGATTCCAATTTCACAGATGAGGAAACTGAGGTTTAGGGAGGTTAAATGACTTGCCAGAAGACACACAGCCAGCCAGCAGTGAAATCAGAGAGAAATTTTGGTCTCACTCCAAATTCTGTTCTTTCTACCTTCACCTACCACCAAGGTCTACAATTTTCTTTCTAAACAATTTATTCTGGAATAACAAAAAACCATGACAATAAAAAAAATGTAGAGGCTGTGCATTTAATTTTTCAAAGTGAAATTACCACTGATCATTGAAATTAATTCTCTTGATATATTTTTTTACATTGACTCTGTGCTTATTATAGTTCTTTCTGTGGCTCTTTAGACTGGCTTTGCATTGGTGAAGGTCCTGGCATGTCAGCTGTTGATAGTGTGTGTTAGTATTAGGTTCTTGAATTACTTAGTCATCTTCAAAGCTTTATGTGTGGGCACACAGACCAAAATATTGAATTTCTGGGAGTGGGAGGGGAAGACAAAGAAATGAAGCCATACAACTATTACCGGAGGAACTTGATTGTGCCATGTAGTATTAACTGCTGTGGATACCGACATCTTTGTGTAGCATATGATAATTAAGTAAGGACAGTAGATTTGTCCAAATAAGAAGTATGAATAATTCATCAATCTTGTGCACTGTAATCTCTCCTGTCCCATCATAGCTTTCTCATAACACATCACTAAGATTTTTTCTTTGCTATTCTATCAGAATGTCATTGTGTCCCAGACCATCAGTGGCAGTCATTGAATTTGGTGACATCTAATAAAACGTTTACTTTGGGGGTGGGGAATAAAATGTACTTAAGCTTCTACATACAACATTGTTTTAGTTCCAGTCGTATTTATATTGTTTTAGGACCTTTATGGACTTGTTCACATGAATTTTCAGAACCCCGTGTTCACCTCTTTGGTAACTGCACTATTTGTCCTCTATAGTGTTTTGAGGGATATCTGTGTGCCACCTTTCCAACAAAAAAAGCCTCATCAGCACATGGAAGTGACCTTGATGCCACCTCTCACCCTTACAGTGGTATGACAAAGCTCTTCTTTTCTAGAGGATAAGCCTTAGAGAGAGGGTTTCCGGGCTCTGTGGCTGCCCTCTGTAGACTGCTTAGATTAGGTTCCCAAGCTCAGTTACTAATGTGGCATGTTGTACCAGAGCGTGGGGTCTGCTGTGGTCCTGTTGTATTGCATCTGTTGCTTCTCTCATATTTCTGCAAGCTGTCACTCGATCAAAAAAGGGGATTAAATCTGCTTGCTAGTTGTTACCCATACCTGGATTTCTCTAGGTGATTGCAAATGGATTGTCTTATGATTTATATACACATGAGCCACAGGCTTTCCTTAGGAGGTTTAAGTTTCTTGTATGGATTTTAAATGTATAACCCCTCTTTTTTTAAAAGAAAATAAATTTATTACTGATTTATATTTAAATATATATACTTGTTGAGAAAGGGAAAATGAAAAAATTCCAAGCCCACCTCTGCTCATACTAATCTATACTTTTTAGCAGTTATTTTTGAGAGTGATTTATTTACACTGACAGCTTGTTACTTATGGCCGCGGCTGCCAGCTTCTGAAGTAATCTGATAACGTCAGAATGTGAAGGGAAGCTATAGGCTTTGCCTTGACTGACTTGCTATAAATCATGTACATTTCTGGTGTCTATATAAGGATGCTTGGGTTGAACTGATGGAAATACAAATCAAATATAACACATGGTAACCCAGTTTAGAGCCAGAGATTTGGATTAAGCCTATTGGATTCACATTTTTTAATGAAACAGAGAATATCCACTTGTATGTGTTTTGAAATTTCAGAAATGTCTGTTATGCTAACTTCAAGGCAAACAGCTGCTTTTGAATCAAAGGCAAAGAGGTGGCTTATAATGGACCTTTATTCTTTTGTTTTGTCTTTGCGCCACACCCAGCTATGCTCAGGGATTACTTCTGACTCTTCTCTCAGGGGTTACTCTTGGTGAATCATGGGACAGTATGGGGTACTTGGAATCCAACCCAGGTCTGTCATCTGCAAGGCAAGTGCCTTACTTGCTATACTATAGCTGGACATCATTCTGAACACAGAGTCATTCCCATATCTATATTTCATAGACTTTTCCATAGTTCTTTCTATGAATTTTTGGTGAAGCATCTTTCATACTTTAATATAACTATGGACTTATAAATCAGTCAGTTGCTTCTATTGCTCAAAGTCTAATAGAGTAGAATCCAGGTCTGTTAACCTTGGTCTTCCCTGGTGTATGACATATGGTTGGCATTAATTACTTGCTTACAATCATGGTGTAACATAATTCTTATTAATCATCTGAAACTCCATGTTCTCTCACATTCATAATAATAATAAAAATATCTGAAGTTTATGCCTCAGATACTGTTAGCGCTCATGTTGCTGGAGAATTTTTGATGTCATTACTTTTGTTTATCAGTGTCTTCTAATATTCGGGGGTGGCTAAGTATTTTGTGGCATAAAATAATTCTAAGTGTGAAATAATTCATGTTTGCTATATAATATTTATATAGGAAAAGATGAATTTGTAAGATTTTGCATGCTTGTTTATGTGTATTATAAATTTTTATTAGTTGCTACTAAATATAGCAGGGAAGTTAGCTAAAAAGTGAAACAATTTAATTAACAGATATTTGACTTTCAAATATGTCTTTAGTATAAATCTGGGTACTTGACTATCATGTTTTCCTAAGGGATACCTGTGCTGGGAAAGAAAGTGTTCATTGACATGGAGTATAACTCTTATGCTGAGTTAGCTATCAGATTCACTTCTATCATTTAGAGAATACCAGGAAAAATCCAAATAAAAGCTCATGCATATCACATATGTATAAATACTTCAAGTTACGAATCAAGCCAAAGTGTAAAATAAATATACTTTATTATATTATGATACTATATATCACATATATAAAATATATGATATATTATGATAAAATATGATATAAACTTGATATTTCATATTTATATATTTGTTTTTAATTTTGGGGGCATACCAGTGGCACTCAGGGGTTACTCTTGTCTCTGTGCTCAGAAATCACTCCTGGAATGATTTTGGATGACCATATGGGATGTGAGGAATAAAATCTGGGTCCATCCGGGTCAGCTGCATGCAATGCAAATGCCTTACTGCTATGTTATCTTTCTGGCCTCTTCAGATTTCTTCAGAAATATCCAACTCTGCCCATTTTTTGCCTGTTTTATTTTTACCCAATTTTCTTTATTTTTTCTTCAAACAGAACCATATAACTTGAACCATCTTGTTCCACATCTCAAATTGAGAGAGAAATAATGGAGGGTACCAAGACTAAACAGTTGTATGATCACTAAGTAGTAATAAAAATGATCGGACTTAAACACCAAACCCTAAGCCAAAACAACAGAATTGATACCCATGCTGGGAATGGGGGTAGAGGGAAGACAACTTTGGTGGTGGAAATTCTCCTGATTCAGTGTCAATATATTACTAAAATATTACTGTGAAAGATTTGTAATCCACTTTGGTCAAAATAAAAAATTATTAAAAAAAGAAATATCCAACTTTTGATATTTTAAGCCTGAACTTAGTTGGGTCCTTGTTCTACCCTACATATCTATGCGCCCCTGATACTGGCTAGCCCTGTGAGGACCTTCTGGTACTTATATTTGGATATATTTGCATATTGATATTCAGTGTCCATTTTTAGCCTGTGACAAATGCCATCTTTCAGGTTGGACACACCAGTTTGATTTTTTTTTTTTTTGCTCTGGGGCCACATTTGGTGGTGCTCAGGGTTACTCAGAAGTTGGGGTCGGAGTGGTGGCACAGTGCGTCTGTCTTATGTACGCTAGCCTAGGACACACTGTGGTTCAATCCCCTGGCATCCTATATAGTTCCCCAAGCCAGGAGCAATTTCTGAGCACATAGCCAGGAGTGACCCCTGAGTGTCACTGAGTGTGGCTGAAAAACAAACAAACAAACAAACAAACAAACAAACAGAAAAAGAAATTATACCTGACATGCTCAGGGACCATAAAAAATACCTGGGATTGAACCTAGATTGACTGCATGCAAGGTAAATGCCCTCTCCACTGTGTTATCAGTCTGGCCAAAGTTTTATTTTAGAGTGAACCAGAAATAAAAACCTCTGAAAATTGTTTTATTTGTGAAGTGAACTACTTATCCTGTGAAAATATCTGCAGGCTAGAGGCTAGAGAAGGACCAGGTATGAGGTCTTTCCTAGCTTAGTAAGGTCATGATGATAAAGATGTGGTCTGAAAAACAAAAAGTTTCAGGGCTCCATGTTTCAGAACAAGCCAATATTTCCTTCATAGCCCATCCTCATTGAACAATAATTACTTCAGGCATAAATAGGTACTTCAATTAAAAACATAGAATAAAAATCATAGAATGATGAAATAGGTAGATTATAAAAATCTGAATATGATCTTTAATAATATATAGTCTGAGAGTGAAGGTATGGAAAAAGATATTTCAAGAAAATGGCAAAAATGCAGGGATAGCTTCATTTATATAAAAAAGATTTAAGCTAAAAAAGATGTGAAATAGCTAAGTATATATTGATAAGTTGGTAAATTCATAGGAGGATATAAATGATAAAATTTGAGGGCTCCCTGAGCAATTCTTAGGAGATTTAGGGGACCAATGTCACTGAAACTTGTGCATCTAGGCAAGACATTTCATTCCACAGTCTGGCAGTGTGGTATTGCTCTTGTTTAGCAGTTCTAAGAGCCATGGGATCCATACCTAGAAGTGCTATACCAATAAGTACAGGACTGGGTTATACAGCGCCAACCATCAAACTTGGGTCCCCAGGCATAGAAGGTATACACCTGTCACCCTTATGCTATCTCTATATATCAATAATTGTAAATATTTTCACACCCATTAACAGTATCTAAGATATAAAGCAAAGATGAATAGAACTAAAAAAGAAATATACAGCAATAAGTACAGGACTGGGTTATACAGCGCCAACCATCAAACTTGGGTCCCCAGGCATAGAAGGTATACACCTCTCACCCTTATGCTATCTCTATATATCAATAATTGTAAATATTTTCACACCCATTAACAGTATCTAAGATATAAAGCAAAGATGAATAGAACTAAACAAGAAATATACAGCAATAAAATAATAGTTGTGAACTTTAATATCACATTTTCAATAAAGTATAGATTCTCAAGCAGATTATTGGAAGAATCAATGAGGAAATAGAAGATATGACAGTATTCTAGACCAAATCAACATTATAGATACTTAAGGAATATTCCACCCAACAATAGTGGAATACGCTTTCAAGTGAAGAGAACATTTTCTAGGATAGATCATATATTAGGCCACACAGCATGATAAGTAAGTTTGAGAAGGAAGAAGTGATATCTAATATATTTTTTCACAAAAATGATAGAAATTAGAAATCAGTAACAGAAAAAAACTAGAAAATTTCTTAGTATATAAAAATTAATCTCCTGAATGACCAGTGGAACAAAGAAGGGAATTGTTAGAACAGGAGGAAAGAGTAGGAAAAGCAATAGAAAATAGTATTTATCTGTTCTTCAAATAAAGCAACTAAATAGACATTTACTTAGATTGTAATCAGGAGAAAAACCATTTATGGTGTTTTAATGAAATTAAAAACAGGGCTGGAGAGACAGTATAGTGGTAGGGCATTTGCCTTGCATGCAGCCGATCCAGGACAGAATTGGGTTTGATTCCTGACATCCCATATGATTCCTTGAGCCTGCCAGGAGCTATTTCTGAGCACAGAGGCCAGGAGTAACCCTTGAGTGCCACTGGGTATGGCCCAAAAACCAAATAAATAAATAAATAAATAAATAAAAGTATCAGAGGATAAAAAATAAAAACCAATCAAATCTAAAAAAATAAAATTAAAAGCAGAAGTGATGCAAGGATAACATAGGCATGCAAATGATCATTATATTCTACCATGAGCACTTATATATCAACATGCTGTACAGCTAGAAGAAATTACATAATCCTAGAAACATAGAAACTGACCCATGTCATTCCCTGGCATTTGTGACAAAAATCAATGGATAAAAACCTTCAAAACAGATAACTTGTGATCTCACTTATCTGTAGAGTCTAATAATCTGAACTCATAATATATTGGTGGTTACCAGATTGGATATGGGTGCAGTAAGTAAAGATGCTTTTAAGTAACAAACATTTGATTGTATGATGAACAAGTCTGTGAGTGGAATATATGACAAGTCTCCTTTAGTTAACAGCACAAGATTTTTATTTTAAAGTTGCTAATGGCATAGATCTTAAAAGTTTTAACTTACAATCTGTAAATATGTAAGGTAGTGGATGTATTAGCTAAATTTACTATGATAATCATTTTGCAATATATACACATATCAGCCATTACTTATGCATTTCAAAGTTTACAATGTTAAATGCTCATCTACACAAATCTGAGGTGTGCTAAAAGGAAATTCTTATGGATTGGTTATGAAAAGAAATTAATTGCTGTCATGCATTTTTATTTCCTAACATTACTAGTTGGTGCTCATTGGTGGGAAATGAAGGTGCATAGGAGACATCCAGGTTTTCCTCCCATGCCACCTGCCTTCCTGTTGAGAACCCCACCCCTTGTTTAGTGTGAGAGCCAGCACAGCAGAAAATAGCATTAGAAGAAATTTAAGATGCTTAAGATACTTATCAACCATTTTCTTTCTCTTTTGAGTCCTTGCTGAAATACCACCTTCTTGCAAAGGAAGCTTATGCAGCTTAATATGGTGACCTCTTTTCTTTGAAGCTCCTGGTCCTATTTATGCTCTTTTATCCCCCACACTGCCCAGTTCCATTTACCTCCTCCCAAGAGCTGATGCAACTTTCTTCTGTCCTTGGATAGCTGCAGATGATGTGTCTACCTCCTGCCGGAATACATACTCCACCAAGGTAGAAACATTTGCCCTCCTTGTTTAGCCACATATGTCAGATGCCTCAAATAGTAGTAAATGCACATACACACAAACATACGGACACACACATCTTTTCCCAAAGAACGTGTTCAAGTGATCAACAGGTACCTGAAACCACCTTCCTCTGCTTTGATTCCCAAGATCACCTCCAGTCCTCTCAGAAGCACCTGATCTTAATTCCCCGTGTCCCTAACCATGCACTGGTGAGATGCAGCAGGGCTTATCAAAGTCTTTATCTTTTTCCATTGTGAAATGCTTATAGCCGAATCAAGGAGCTATTGTGTGTGGTGGACAGTGTGAGGAGTTTGGCCAAGAAACATTTTAAAAGAATAAGCAGATAAGCTTCCTTTCCAAATGCTCCTTCTTGTTTAGTAAATGAAGGCAAGGGAAAGCAGAACATTTGGCACTTTGCACCAATATTATGGTGTAAAATTATAGTTAGGGATTGTATAAAAACTGTAATAGTTTGCAGTTATAGCTATGGTGAGAACAGCAGGCAAGACTATAAGCTTTAATTTATGTTGTGCTTTGGACATTTTTCAGCAACTATTTACCCATTACCTCTTAGGTCAGTGGCCTAATAATGCAACAAAGCACTTTTTGAAATTGCAGATAATTTTCAGTGCTCAGATCTCTGTGTAGTATTGATGGGGAGGGTAGTTGATTAGGTCCTTGGGAATTGTGCTTGATGGGAACAATCTGGAAGGAGTGAAAAATTATTAAACACACACAGCGGGAGATGGAGGATTTACCATTGTCGTGTGGTGCTATTAATTCTCATTGCTCGGTACAGCGGCTTGATTGCATACTGTGAATACTGTTTATTGGAGAATGGGTACAATTTTGCTGCAGTTGTTGTAATGTAATACTAAATGCTAATTAGACTTTTCACAATAATTAGAACCTCTTGCCAGACTTAGAAACACTCAATTGAATTTATAGAAACAGACCTTTAAGCTATGCTAGTAGCAGCATCGACTTCGAGAAGTTTTTTACGTTTTTAGTTACAGAATTGCCAACACATATATATTTTTTATAGTGGTGCATAATGAGTTCATTTATGTTCTCCAAAGGATTATTTTCAAAATGAGATAAAGCACCCCCCAGACCCTATCATATAAAGACAACCAACTCACATAGGTACAAAGTGACTCATACCTTTGCTAACATGCAAATGGCAACTACCATGTATGAAATGCTGGGCTGGGTTGGGGAATTGGCTGATATGATTTAAAATTGTTTTATTTAAATCAGGGGTCTCAAACTCAATTTACCTGCGGGCCACAGGATGCAAAGTCAGGGTGATCCTTGAGTGCAAAGTCAGTAGTAAGCCTTGAACATTGGGGGGTGTGACCCAAACAACTAAACAAAACAAAACAAAAAAAAAGATCCCTCTAGGGCAGGGCCACAAAATGTTGTACGGAGAGCTGTTTTCGGCCCATAGGCCACAAGTTTGAGACCCCTGATTTAAATCATTATGATTTACAAAATTATTCATATTTGGGTTTTAGATATACCATGTTTCAGCACCAATTCTACCACCAGTATCGACCTCCCTCTGTCCATGTTCCCAAAGTACATCCATGCCATCACACCCCATCCTAGTCCTCCATTATCACAGGCCCATTTTTAATTTTGGTTGTTAAAGTTTGGGTCTCACGATTTCATTATTGTTGACTATGGCTTGGATATTTAGTTCTGTCTATTCTTAACATTACTAATGTATCTGAGTCCCCTTTATCCATGCCCCCCCATTGTTTCATATTTGTATTTCTTCTCTTCCACCCATTTTTTTCCTTCTCACTATATTCTAGTATGTTCTTGACTATCCTCACTTAAACTATTGCATTTAATCATGCAATTATTCTAAATACCACATATAAGTGACAGCATCCTGTATTCACCCTTTTTTTCCTGATATACTTTATATACAACATAATATGCTGAAGTGACTTTTTTTTTTGGTTTTTGGGCCACACCCGTGATGCTCAGGGGTTACTCCTGGCTATTCACTCAGAAGTCGCTCCTGGCAGGCACAGGGGACCATATGGGGAACCGGGGGATCGAACCGAAGTCCTAAGTTAGCGCAGGCAAGGCAGGCACCTTACCTTCAGCGCCACCGCCCGACCCCTGAAGTGACTTTTGTGTGGTTCTAAACTCTATTTTGAGGGTTGGGGTGGGGTCCAGACTTGGTGGTGCTCAGAGCCTATTCTGGGCTTTGTTCTAGATGGTTGCTCCTTGTGGTGCTTAGAGTACCATGTGGTATTTGTCTCAAACCCAGGCCTTGTGCTTATCAAGTATGTGCCCAATTTCTTGGTTGTCTCCCAAGCTCCCTCTCTGGATTGTTAAGGTTGACTTTGAGTCTTCCATTGCCTTCCTTGCTGTGTACATACAGGTGCACTTGTGCATGCCTATATGGACACATATGTGACTTCAATGCCATCTAGCCTCCAGAGTTGTTTCATTGAATTTATTGCCTTCCTGACAATCCATCACAAGTCAGCAGTGAGTTGATCAAACTCAACTCATAGTATTCTAAGGGGATTGAAGCTCTTCTTGGGTGCTTTACTTTGTCAAATCTTTTTTTTATATCTTTATTTAAACATCCTGATTACAAATATGATAGAAGTTGTATGATTTCAGTCATATAAAGAACACTCCCTTCACCAGTGCAACATTTCCACTACCAATGTCCCAAATATCCCTCACCCCACCCCACCCACACCTGTACTCAAGACAGGCTTTCTAATTCCCTCATTCATTCACGTTGTTAGGATAGTTCTCTATGTCGTTATTTCTCTAACAGCACTCATCACTCTATGTGGTGAGCTACTTCGTCAAATCTTTAAATCTGCTTATAGGGCAGAAGTCTTACAAAAGTAAGGAATGTGCTAAACATGCTCAGCACTAAGACATAATTAACACTGAATTTTCTTGGAATTTCTTGGACCTTGTGGGTTCATCCCATCACTGCTAGTCAGGAGTGTGGGGAAACAATTTTAGGAATGTGGTCAGGGTCATCTTAAGTGGGACCTGGACATATTTCTTGGTACCATGTCGTGTGGCAGTACCATGACATGTGTTTGGATGGCAAGAATAGTGTAAGGCCTTTGTTATTGAGGTTTTTATTCTCTGTTTACTTTCCTTATGCTGTTTTGATTTTAAACATAGAAGTATAATGACTTAAGTAATACACATTCGCCCTTCTTTTACTACTAGCACACACATGTAAATATGAAGAAAGTCTCTCTTAATTATAACCAGGATAGGTTGACTAACTGTCCTTTAATGTTTTGAAGGAACTGTTTTATATGATATATCATATTACCACTTTGTCTGAAATCATTTTGATGACAAAATAGTAAAAAACCCTATTCTGAAACACTATTCACACTCAGTCTCTATTCAGTCAATTGTTTGAATGAAGAGTGTTCTTACAAGTTTTACCTATTACCAGAGAACAGGTCTGGGGAATGAAAACCCTGGAACACAGTTTTGCTCTAACAGTATATCTAGTATGAGATACAGCTACTGTCAGTGTAGAAGGATTGGCTTGATTTCTCTTTAGTTAAGGTTAGAGCAGCTGTGTAAGCTGTTAAAAATATTAATAGAAATTTTCAATTTTTGTGTCTTTATTAACATTTCATCAAATTAAAGCCCCCAGTGCCTTTACTGCATTGTAGTATTTATTCTTGTTGTTGATTCTACTTTGACTTATTTTGGTCTCCTTTCATTTTTGCTTTCGACCTCAGTTTTGTCTCCTTGTCAAAATGCATTCTATGCTGGTTTTGCCTTTCCCAAAGTAGGGTTTGGGGGTGTGTGGCCCCAAATTACAGCTGTTGTTTCCTGTGTGTATGTATGTGTGTGTGTGCACGTGTGCTTGCACCTGATGGTGTTTAGGGCTCATTCCTGCCTCTGCACTCAGGGTTCATCCTTTAGGTGCTTGTGAGGCCAAATGAGGGTGTTGAGAATCAAACCTAAGTCAGCCATGTGCAAAACTGACATGTCCTTACTGCTAGACTATGTCTCTGGCCCCCCAAATGAGAGCTTCTTACTCAGGTATACTAAGTCTTGTTCCAAGATGCTCCACCTTTTCTCTTTGTTATTGAATTGAGAGGCCTACTTTATTTGGCTTTGCTTCTGGACTCCCCCGGCAGTGTATGGATTTGCTGGTGCAATGTGGTTCTCTCTTTGTACTGTTCTGAGCAGCACTGGCAGGGTCTAATTGCTGAATTGGGAGAAGGTCAATGGTTTATAGAGATCTCCTGATTTCACACTACATCTTAATATTCAAGGTAGAAAAAGGGCATCAATAAATAATCAATGACCCCAAACTCTTGACTCTCAGCGGCCCATTTCCTCCGTGCTCAAGAGTGCTGTGTGAGGCGCTGCAGGCCTGGGCCTAATGGGGTTAACTCGAGCTCCGTGACTCGAGGCAGGCCCTGCGCATTTGCCTGCCTTGCAGTTTTCATGAAGTGCACCGGTGATATTTCTAAGGAGGGACTATGGGAGTCTTTTAACCTGCATCTTCACCAATATGCTTGATTACTGAGGTGAACGTGCTCACATTGTGGGATTTTTTTCCCACCCTGTTGGAGGAGAGACGGTGTTTCTCTCTGGCCTGCCAAGACTGGGTGAAAGATGAGGCCTGAGCCAGTCAACTGCTTTTCTTTTGATTTTTCTAGTTACATTTTTCTTGTTCACAAGCCAGTGCCACCTGCAAATGAAAGACTTGCTGAGGTAGCACCTGGCTGATTAGCAACTTTTGCTCGGTTTCCCCCTCATAGGCTGACCGTTAAATTACCTCCTGTCTGGCATGGACTGTGCAGCTACTGGCTAGATGTAGGCCCAGGTCAGTTCAATATGGCTGACATGGCCTGTGTTTTCCCACAGCATGTCACACCAAACCAGAGCAGCGACTTTGACAAAGTACCACAGGGTGACCTGGTAGTCTCGGGTCAGAGTGAGAGAAATTGGTGTTGTACTAAGATGTATGTTAATACATATATTATTTATATGGGCATTAGCGACTGCTACTGTTGCCTCAGCACAAACCCAGGCCCAGGGATTGGCCTTGGGGTTTTCGTGAGCTTTACTTTATCATGTTTCTCTTCACCCCCTCCTCTGCTCATGAATAATTAAAAACTTAAATTACTTGCCATGTACAAAATTCATATGCTGGGGAAAATAGCTACATGAAAATTAATTTTCTGTTCTGTGAGACTGACGGGAAATCAATTAATCTTGATGTATTATTTTATGCAGAACAGGGTGCAGGAACCTGCAGTGAGAATGGCTACAGCTGTTCTTGTTGGTCGGGCCATATATTATCGTTGGCGGCTTTGACAGCTTCTGAAGGAAATGGCTGAGGGGTATCAGGCAGGTGAATCAACTGTAAAAATTTATTGGAGGATACAAACTGTTTCCAGGGGACTGATATAAAACTCACACTTGAGAACTGAAGTATTGAATGTTTTTGTGACTGCAGCAGCTTGTTGTCAATATTTATAGCTTTTCTCTTTGTTACATGTCCTATTTGTTTGATTAACTAGTCAGATGTTAGTGTCTGTCTGTAATTTATCTGTTGTGCCTTCTGTAGCATTTTTTGATACATAAAGATTTACCACGAGATAAATAAGGCAGCTCCTACAATGCAATATGCTAAATAAAATGACAGAGCTGTTTACGGCATGTTACAAGTTTTATAACTCATGAGGTAGATTAGTAACTTTTGTTTACCGCTGCCACTGTTGGTTGAAACATGTCTCAATGCGTTAACTACTATGGGGGTAAACAAGACTTTCTTAAATAAGCAGAGATTATAATCAACACATAACCTCCTGGTAAATCATTTAAGAGGCTCTAGAAAAACATTTATGTACAGCCATACATAATGCATACATTTCTGAAGGAAAATAAAATGCGTGCTTTTCGAATACACGGTAGTTACATTCTTTTGCCACACGGTTGGCATCTATTTCCCACACAGATGATAAAGGTGTGATGTTCCTACAGATGCTGAGGAGCCAACAGCTGAGGGACATTGGCCTGGCAGGTGACTACAGAAACTTCCACTGGAAACTCTAGTGGGTGCCATTGTGGCACTCATCGGTATGAGGCACTTCTGACTCCTCACCACTCAGCTCTTGATAGGTGGGTGAGAATAACATCTTGTGACTTAGTTGAGAGCCTCCCAAGGAGTGTGGACTTAGGGCCACTCCAGAGAAGTGGATTTTCAAAAGGCTTCACCAGCAATGGCGCAAGCAGTAAGGCATCTCTGCCTTGCCTGCACTAGCCTAGGATGGACTGTGGTTGGATCCCTGGAGTCCCATATGATCCTCCCAAGTCAGGAGTAATTTCTGAGTGCATAGCCAGGAGTAACCCCTGAGCATCACCGGGTGTGGCCCAAGAACACCCTGTACTTACCTGCCTCCTGCCCATCACTGGGCAGGGCAGGAATCAAGACACAGTAGTTCCTGGTGGCTGCAAAGGTAACTGGTTGAGTTGTTCAAGCCCAATTCTTCCTCTACACCAGTGCTTCTTAATTATTTTCTGTCATGCCCCCCATAGGAAGAAGAAAACATTTTTCATGCCCCTCCCTGCACGACTGTAAATAGTATCTTTATTAAAAAAAAACTTTAACCTGCAAAACAAAAATATATAAAATAATTCGAGCTGATTTTTAATTAGAGGTCATGTCTGGATGAATGGCTACAATGAGCACATTTTGCAATGCGTAGCTTTTTGAAGTGGGATTTGAAGCAGGACACAGCAACTCTCAGCTCCAAAGACATACAGAGACATAAACACAGGGCTTAGTTTGTTATTCAGTGTTTGCCGAGGTCAAATGCAGCCCCCTTTACAGAGCCTCACTATTTGAGTATCACTGCTCTACACAGAGGTGGATGTGTCTCTGTGTTCTTTCTGGGTAGCAAGCTCCTGGAGTTTGAGCAAAGAATCTAAACTGTTGAGCAGTGACAGGCTGACAGAAGTCGTGCTCAGCAAACTGTTTTGGACAGAGGTAGTTGTTTGTTAATCCATTTTTGATTGTTCAAATATGATGATTTGTGATGACTCTTTAATAGCACTCATTGTAGAGGCCATTGTGAGATTTTTTTCTACCTTCTCCATAGAAGAATAACGCAGGTATGGATTTGGAGAGCTGAAGTGAGACCATCTGACATTAGTCTAGTACTTCGCTAGTACTTATTACTTTTTCAGAAGCCTATCATTAACACATTTGTCCAATAGCTATTAGGATAAGTAGATAATGATATATGTTTATTCGCTCTTAAGAGAGACATATTTGATCAATTTGGGGTGGGGGAGAAGATTGGGAATTTCTAACAAAATTTCCACAAGCTACCTATTTATTATGTAGGTTAGAAAGCAGGCTTGCATGACTACTTTGCTATAGGTTCTTATTTATTACAATGCTAAAATTTTTATGTCAGTTAAGGTAGCTTTTCATCTGTAAATTGTAGCAGGAATCTGCTTCTTAACTCATTTCGGGTGCTGGGTGTTGGCAGAATTGTCTTACTAATTTCATGATGTTTGATAGGATTTCCTCTAAGCTTCTAGAGGGTTCTCTAAATTGCTTTCTTGTGGACTTTTCAATATTCTAGTAAGAAAATGTCAACAACTTATACTTACAATCTCTTTGACTCCCCTTTTGCTGCTACTCACAGGAAATGTCCGCTTTTAAAATAAGGTTCAAATGATTAGATTCGGCTCATACTGATAATTATCTATATCTTAAAACTGATGGATTACTAATCTTAATGTTATCTATAAAATCCGCTTTCTGTGAAACATAATACAATCATGAAAGCAGCCCAGTGGAGCCCTGGGACCCCAGGGCATGGGACCATTTTACAATTCTGTTTACCACAGGAGTATCTAGTGTGATGTTTATAATGTGGGTTTATGTGCATGCCTGTGTGAGACAACCTGGTCTGGAGAAACAAGGACAGATTCTGTATGAATTTTATCAACATATCTGCCTGATATGCTCCCTTCTTGCATGAGCAGAGCATGGAAACACATTCCCAATTTGCTCCACAACAAAATGCTTCATGTTCATACCACGAGCTCACTAGCTAACTCAAGCAGATAACTTAAGTGGAATTGAGTTGGAAGAGTGAGCCTCGGAGAGTCAAAGTAGGCAAAAGGCTTCCAGAGAGTGATGGATTTCTAGCCTCAAAGCAGATATACAGTTGGGCCAGGCATAGCTCAAAGTGATGGAGCTCATGCTCAGCATTCAGGAGACCCAGGTTCAATCAGTAGCACCACATGGTCCCCTCAACACTGAGCCAGGTGTTGCCTTTAAGCAGTAGGGCAAGAGTCCTAATGAAGAAAAAATAAAGAGAAGTCCGACAGTTAAATATGATGGAGCAAAAAAATGGATAGAGTCTACTCCAGGAGGGAAATCAGAGGAAGTCAGGCAGGGTCAGATAGAGTAGTGAGTCCTCCCCTATTTTTGTAGAGGTGTGCTCATCCTTGTGAAAAATAAATGAGCTCTGATGGGAAGCCATGTGAGGACTAATGTTTCAAAATCTCATCTAGTTCTTTATCCTTAGATATGTCTTGAAGTGTTGGTATCTTCCCTTTATGACCACAACAAACATTTATGCAAGACCCACTACTGTTGGACCACAGGTGAATCATTGCAATTTTGTGACTAAATTCTTTATGTTGGATTTCCCAGAGCAATATCCATTATGTTCCCTGGGAGAGCTTTGAGAAACAATCCCAGTGCTGGGCAGCACAGTAAGAATTGCTAGCAATGGAGCATTTGGGGTATGAGATAAAATGGGTTATGGTGGTGGCAAAATTTTATCCAAAAGTTATCCAGGTTTTTTTTGTTTGTTTGTTTTTGGGCCACATCTGGTGACACTCAGGGGTTACTCCTGGCTATGCACTCAGAAATCACTCCTGGCTCTGGGAACCATATGGGACAGCAGAGGATTGAATGGTGGTCCATCCTAGGTTAGTGCATGCAAAGCAAATGTCCTACCACTTGCACCACTGCTCAGGCCCTAATTATCCGATATTTTAATTCTATGCAGTCACTAGTTTGTGGGTATAGGGAGGCCCCAAAGGATTCTAGGATCTATATTGCTCTTTCTTTTTAAGAGCTGACATAAGAAGTGAGGCCTTGAAAACAAGTGTTTACAAAGGAGACAATGAAGGATGCACTTCAGGCAACTGACCGGTCCCTTTTGAAGGGAGCAAAAGGCTGAGGATCTTCATGGAGACTGGTGAGAAGGCACGCTGGTTCATGTATGAAGTGGCTGGAAAAGACTGCTCAGAGAAAAAGTTGAAGGATGGCATTGGGAGTGGGCATAGGGGAAAGCATGAAATGAGCATTTTAGTATTTTACAGAAAAGAAAAACTACTGATACAAGTTGTCCTGATACAATTTGACTTTCTTCCCAGTTAATCTGAATTGCTGAGGTTTGACATGATGTTGAGTTTCCCTGAGGTTTGCTTTGATTTCTCATAAAAGTGGAATGGGTGTTTTTTTTTCTGAGTGGCTCGGTGTACACTCTCTGCCCAGAGAGTGGCTCCGGTTGAGCTGGGGGCCTTCTGAGAACTGCCTCCTGTTTTGCCTGATAACTCCTAAGCTTGCCTTTCTTGCCCGCTGAATGCAATTGGAGAAATATGCTGTATTTGAAGTTTGGAGGAGATCAATTTTTCATTCTTCCCTTAGTTGGATAAAGAAATTTTTCAAACATCACTGGAGACCAAAGAGCTCAAAGAAGTTTCAAAAAGGCTTGGGAAATACACCACATATGACACACTTTATTTTTTCTTCTCTCTCTTTGCATTGTTTCATTTGATTAAAATATTGTCATACAAGAAGGAGAGAGGAGACAAATATTTAGAGAAAGGAAAGGAAATGGGTTCATTTAAAATTGACTCAAAGTATGCCTGGTGCTTGAATTTGAAATGATTCAGAGCTCTCTGTCAGGCAATCCTGAACTGTTCTTCCTGCTTGTAGGGCGATAGAGAAAAATGGTGAGCTCAGGACCAATGGTTAATAAAGGCTGGCCAGGTGCCCACCCCCACCACAACCACATAAAAAAACTGGAACAATTTCGGGTCCAAGTTTCACAGATGTTAAGCATTTTGTGATATTACTTAGGGGGTTTCCTGAGCTACATTAAAGTTGAACCACTAGGGTGTTAAAACAGTTGGGCCCATAATAAAATATACATGAAAAGAAATTGTGAGACATTGGCTGTTATGTGCTGGTGACAATTAGGTTACTGCTTTTAAAAAAATACACATCCTGGATACATCTAGAGGAGCTTTTTGGGGAATTTTGAGTAGAAATAGAGTCAAGGCAGTTGGTAATTTCTCTGGTTGCCTCTGGCAGGTGGACATAATTTAACAATACCCGTCAGAAATGACAAATTGTTTGTGAGTTACATTAGGGCCTTAATAAGATCACATCTGTTCATATATCCTCCTTAACCACAGAGTCTGATTTAGAGATTTTTTTATACTGGTAAAGCATTGTTGTTTAAATATTTAGAGGGGTCTGGACATGTATCATAAAAGAATAGACTCTTGTGTATAAAAACAAAGTCCTTTTATTTTCAGTGTTTTTGCTCTTATGGACCTTCCATCATTCCCTGTGCTTTAGGGAACCACATGTTGCTTCTCAGAGCCAGGGAACATACTTCCTTCCCTAATGGAGTTATATTGAAGGCTGAAAGGGGGGTAGGAATCTGAAAGAGGGAGGAAGGGACTTTAGTGGGTCTTGCCACATTCATGGAAGGAATCAAAGTTAGAATTGAGGCCTACAGATTTGTAATTGAGTGAACTTCTACTTGGCCAGAACTCAACTCTGGGTGCCAGAAATATTGTACACACAAGGGCACTTGCCTTGTATGTAACTGAGCCAGATGCTGACCACCACCAAGTGTGGCCCAAAGGTCAAAAGAGAAAAAAAAGGAAACAAAAAAGAATTTGACTATGGGTACAAGAAGGTGGTCATTGATGCCACAATACTAGCTTATGTATCTGTGTCACTAGTAGCTACAGTATTTTCCAGAATGTTTTTGAGCACTGTGAGGTCATGTTCTTCATTATGTATTAAAATTCAGGATCCAGGTCAAAGCCTGCTTTTGTGAACAAGTAGATTTCTCACTTTTGACCATGCTGTGTATGCTCCCATTTCTGCTCACACTATCCCCTTTTGGAATTTTTTTCTCTTCCTCTTTTCAATTCCTATCATTTCCAGTATAAATAATATCTATTTCATTTTTGCCCATGGGGGTTATAAGATTTAACCATATGAGAATGCTATTTCAAAGGTCAAAAAGTGTCAAAAAAAAGTTAGACATAATAAAAAACAGCCTGAACTTAGTGTTTAAAGCCTTCCTGCATCAATTTTTGACTTCCTTTGGTCAGCTTTTCTCTCTTGCATTCTGAGTTCATGTTATTTACTATTTTTGAAAATCAAGTTTAGCTTGTTTTTTATTTACTGGAAAATTATGAAGTTAGTCCAAAATTCTCATGTCTCTCCGATCCAGTTTCAATATCCCCTAATGCCACGATTTCACATCACCCTGTAATAAATCTGAACCTGTAGGAAACAATGCTAGAATATTATTGACTTAAACCCTAGTTTGTGTTTGGATTCCTTAAGTCTTCCTATTACTATAATTTCCCTATTGTATCATATGACCCTGGGTCTAAGATATTACATTGCAGAGTTCTCATGTCTCCTTCATCCTTCTGGTCTCAGGCTTTTGTGCCTTTCCTCATGTCCCTGATAGTGCTGAAAAGTATTTTTGAAGCATTTTATAGAATGTCTTTCAACTTGGTTTTGTCTGATTTGTTGTCCTATCTTTATACCAGACCTTGGTTAGGAGGAACAGATACAGTACAGGTGGTATCATTCTATAATGCCATGGGAGATGATGACCACTAGGTTTTCCTGCTGATGCTGGCCTGTCTTGTGGGTTAAGGAAGTTGTTCACCAAGTTTCTCTCTGATAAAGTTGTAATATTTTGTTCCTTTTTGATGATAATATAACACTCCCAGCTAGATTCACCCATTTTTCCTTTTGGAGCAGGTACTTGCTCATGCACAAAGAATCTTTCATTTATTATGCCATGACATGTTTTATCTGGAGTAAGTACTTCACAAAAGTTAGCTGAGAGGCCACTAAATACATGACTTTGTTTCAGTCCACTAGAAGTGTTCGGCTAAAACCTACCAAAGCATCAGAACCCCATCACCAGCAAATATCACCACTGAATTTTACTTCCAATTAAGATAGTGGCTTTTGCTTACACTTAAGGTATAAATTGGAAAAATCCTTAAAATATTTTTCATTCACACAATTATAAAGAGGAATTGCTTACAGTTTTTGTGAAATACATACCTGTATTTTCATAATTCAGGGGTATGTGAATGTAAATTATCCACATACACTGTATCATTCTATTATTATTGATACACATTGACTTGTGTGGAGTAACTCATGGCACTGCGCTCATTGAATGTATCTGAACTTGCTGCTTCTTATTCTTCTCATTCTTATTTTCTACTTCCTTCTCTTCTTCCTCCTCCTCTATGACCTCATCCTGTACTCAGTGTACTATATATGGTGCTGGGATCAAAGTGGGCTTGGCACAGTATAACATAAGAATCTTTTTTTTTCTGGTTTTTGGGTCACACCCGGCAGTGCTCAGGGGTTACTCCTGGCTCCATGCTCAGAAATTGCTCCTGACAGGCACGGGGGACCATATGGGGCACCGGGATTCGAACCGATGACGTTTTGCATGAAAAGCAAACGCCTTGCCTCCATGCTATCTCCCGGGCCCCAAGAATCTTAACTTTTCTTTGGGCCTCACTCTATACAATTGTTGCTTTTTCTAATGTGTCCAGAAAAGACACCCTATTTGCAGAAACTCTCAATATATTTTAAGTTATTTTGTTTTGTAACTTTTTTTTTTACTTACTCAATTAAAACTGAATGAAAATAACCATATAAATGATGTCTTAGGATCAGAAATATGAGGCAGAAAAACTTAAAAATGATCAAGTAAAAGATCCTATTTTGAAATGTTTATAGGCTAGTGTGTTTAGTGAGCCTTAAGAAGGTAGGGTGATATGTCAGGAAAACAAGAGTTATATTTATGATGATAATATTTTATATCACAGTAGTATACTGTGCTATATTATATTATGTATTTTATATTACATATCATCTAATACATATTGCAAGGTATTTGTAAATTAATCGAAAGTGCACTATTCCTATTCCTATTACACTAGCTTATAGGACATCAACTCTATAAAATAGAAATTATAAAATCTGCTAACAGTCTGCTTGTCTGCCAGAGAGGAAACAACTTTGTGAGTTTCCTCAGTACAACTTGCTCAGCTGTTTGTCAGGTGGGTGTAGTTCTCCTGAGGGGTGTGCCCACAGTCTCCCTTAGCAGAATAGTGAAATTCAAAATGG
>PVKC010003975.1:0-37021 GCA_004027635.1 Crocidura indochinensis
TCAAGTGGTTTCAGGTACATTTGTCACATTAGAAAACAAAACATAACAAACTATTCAAGCCAAATTCAACAACAATGAAATCATAGATCTAAACTTTAGCAGTCAAAACTTAAAATGGGCCTGTTATACTGGCAAGCTGGGGACAGTGGTGGTGGTGGAAGTTATACTCTGGGAACATTGGTGGAGGGACAGGGGTTTTACCAACTGGTGGTGGAATTGGTTGATACATTGTATGTCTGAAATCTAACTGTGAAGACTATAAATAACAATGTTTTCGATAAAATATTTAAGAATATTCTAATGGAACTGGTGACATTAACTCAAATGAGTTATGAGTTGTCAAAATTTGCATTTCCTCCACAAAATTATTCAATCCATTCATCACCTTATCAACAAGCTCAAGTATCTTCATAGGGTGTAATCCCAGAATCGCAAAGCACCATTAGGGAAATTACTATTAAAAAAAAAAAAAGGAAGAAAGAAGAAAAGCCAGAAAGATAGCACATTGTACACAGCTGATCCAGGATGGATGGTGTTTCCAATCCAGGCATCCCTTATGGTCTTCTGAGCCTGTCAGGAGCAATTTCTGATTACAAAGCCAGGAGTAACACTGAATGCTACCGAGTGTGACCTCCCAACCCCCCCCCCCAAAAAAAAAAGGAAGAAGAAAGTAAAATACAGGGCTGGAGTGATATCACAGCAGTAGGATTTTTGCGTTGCAGGCAGCTGACCCAGGACATACCTGAGCTGGATCCCTGATGTCTTATCTGGTCCCCAAACTAGAAGCAATTTCTGAACACAAGACTAGGAATAACTCCTGAGTGTCACCCGGTGTAACCCAAAAACCAAAATAAAATAAAATAAAAAAATCCTACTTTCTAAATTTTATATAAATATATTCCAAGAAGAGAAATAAAAATGACATAGAAATACTAAATTTGATTATTTTCTTATTTGAGCTAAATAAGCTATGAATACTAAATTTATTTGGTTTTAAATAAACTCAAAGAAACTGTTTAAAAATTAGTTATGTTTCCTATATTTAAAAAATTTAGAATCTTATCTTTACACTTATTTTTCTAAATATAATTTCAAGATTTTTGACTATTATCCTATTCCTGTATTTACTGAAGATATCTTTCAATCTTTGTTTTTAACAAGGCTTAATTAGAAACCAAATCATAATATTTAACTTGTGATTATTTTCTGAATTGAAACTGATCTGTAGAAAAATGTTTCTATAGTCTGAACATGTCATTTAGATAGCTTTCAGGATAGTTTATTTTATTATCTTTTAATTTAAAAATTTCATCAAGTATTCAGAAACACAGACAGGCACAGGAGAAGTTTCCCTTGAAGTCTTCAGTGATCAAAGGCACAGCAGGGCTGAGTGAAATAAGTCAGAGGGAGAGAGAGAGAGACCCTGAATAGTCTCACTCATCTATGGGTTTTAAGAAAAATAAAAGTCATTTTCGCAACAATCCTTAGAGACAATGAGAGGAAGGCTGGAACTTTCAGCTCACTTCATGAAGCTCACCACAAAGAGTGGTGAGTGCAGTTATAGAAATAACTACACAGAGAACTACCATAAGCATGTGAATGAATGAGGGAACTGGAAAACCTGTCTGGAGTACAGGTGGGGGGTGGGGTGGGTTGGAGGGAGATTTGGGACATTGGTGGTGGGAATGTTGCACTGGTGAAGGGGTGGTCTTTACATGACTGAAACCTAATCTCAATCATATATGTAATCAAGATGTTTAAATAAAGAAAAAAATCCCTAGTGCATCACTAAAATTATGGCAACAATAAATCAATATAATAAAGTGAAACAATACAAAATAGAAAAAAGTTTTCATCAATCTCACAATTTCAAAATTTACAATTTCTATTTAAATGTTGGCCTTGAATTAATAGTTTTTTAATATATAAGGTCTACAAGTTTCATTTGATATAGTAGTGTTGGAATTACATTTTTAACATTTACATAAACATTTAATTTTAATATTAAATATCAATTTATTCACAAGTGAAATGTATAATTCAACAATATTAAAAGTAACATTATTTTGGAATTCAAAAATGCAAACTTTTAGTTCTATATCTATTCTTTGATCTTAGAGTGTTCTGAGCTCTTTAGAGTGTACACTTTACTTTTTAAAATTAAATTACTTTATTTAAAGAGTATGTATTACATAATTCAAATAATTGTTCATAATGCATTTGTTTCCAGATAAGTGGGAGTGAAACCATTAAGAAAGAATATTAATGAATAGAGAGAAATATTTAAAAAATAAAAAGAGTACAGAGCTATTTTCAAAATCTGTAAACAACCCAGATGCCTGACAACAGATGAGTGGCTAAAGAATCTGTACTATATACATGTAACTGTCAGGGAAAATGAAATTATGAAATTTTTCTATGCATAGATGAACATGGAAACTCTTATGCTAAGTGAAATGAGGCAGAGGGAGTGAGATAGATATAGAATAGTCTCACTCATCTATAGGATTTAAGAAAATAAAAGACATAATTTTAATAATACCCAGAGACAATAGAGATGAGGGCTAAAAGGACCCACCCATGATATGAAGCTTGCCACAAAAAGTGGTTTAGTACAGTTAGAGAAATAACTACACTAACAATTATCATGACAATGGTAGTGAGTCAGAGAAATAGAATGCCTGTCTCAAATACCAGCAGTGGTGGGAAAGAAGGATAGGGAGGCATTGGTGGTGTAAAGATTGCACTGGTGAAGGATTTTTTCCCCACACCCTCCTCCCAGGATTGTTTTTCATATAACTAAAACCCAACTACAAACATTTTTGTAATCATAGTGCTTAAATAAAGATATTCTTAAAAAATAAACAAAGAGTACAGTGACAAGTAAATTTGTTTCAAGTATTGTATTTCTAATGAGGTCATTAAGTCATTGTCAAAAAGCTTAGTAAATTCATGTTTCTAGTTGACCATTGTGCTACTTCATTTGTTTCTAAATATTAAGTGGCTTCAGATTCAAATTTTCATCTAAATTGCTGAGTTCCTATGGGCATGACAGTATTAAATTAAATGGAGCTCTCATATAGCCACAACTGTGCTTGCAAGGTCCATGAATTCAAAGTACTGTTGCTGATACTGTGACATTTGTGGTGCATGATTTTAAGCTGCAATGTATTTAAGAGGTATGGGAAGTCAAGGGCAGGTGCCTGCATTTTCTCCAAATATAAAGTCCTAGTGACATCAGCCCAAATACCAGCTTAACTAGAATTTTGGCCAAATTTATATCTCTGCAGAGAACCCTCAAGGAGCGGTGAAGGAGGGCTATTGGCAAAGTGACAATTGTGGATAATGGGGGGATGTCATCTCCTCCCAACATTGCCATTTTTCATCTGTATGACTGGTTTACCCATAATTTTTCATTACTTGGTTTACTTCTCTTTCAAAAATGGAATAAGTCTATGGAGCTGGCAAGGGGCAGACATGGCAATTGAATATGTGGGTGCGGTTTTGGCTGCCAAGGTTCTGGTAGTACAATAAGGATGGGGGAGGGTTCCCACACTCACTCTGAAAATAGTCTGGTAACATCAGCCCAAATATCAACTGGAGTTTTCATCAGTTTGGTGTCTCTGCAGAGAGCTGTACAGGAGTGGTGAAGCAGGGCCTTGGCAAAATGGTGATGAAGCAGTAGCATGGATTCAGTAAGCTTCAGGATCGATCCTATCAAGATCATCAGCTTTCAACTACATCTTTGGTGCACCCATAGTTTTTCTTTATTTTATTTTAAAAAAGTTAATTAATTTATTAATTAATTGGTTTCTGGGCCACAGCCAGCAATCCTCAGGGTTTATTTCTGGCTTTCTGTTCAGAAATCGCTTCTAGCAATCTCAAGGACTTTATGAGATACCAGGAATCAAACCGGATCCATCTCAGGTCGGCTGCATGCAAGGCAAATGCCTTACTGCTGTGATATCTTTCCTGCCTCAAATTTTCACAGCTTAATGTGTATCTCTTTCTAGAACAGAGTGAGACTATGGAGCTGACCAAGAGCAGACATGATGATCACATTTCTCTTTGGACAAATAACCTAGATCTTTAATGTTATGAAGTGCTACCCTTTATTTCCAAGAATAACGAATAAATTAGATTATCTTTACATTAAGAATTTAAATAAAACAATAGTTTTATTTTATTTTCTTCAAAAAATCAGAAAAAAACTAACAGTAAATATTACTAATGGATGCATTTTTCTCTTGTTTCCCCAATGAGTCAAAACTCAAACAAAAAATGATAAGCTCTGAAAGGTAAAAGCTAACATCATTTTGAAGTTACATTCTGACTCAGTGTGTAGGCATCTCTTCTTTATTTTATTAGTCACTCCACCTTGATGTCATCTATATCCCTCTTCTATGTGTGTGATACATTTATCTTTCTTTATGGTACACACTACTCTAGCATAGCCCTCATTCCTAATTTAGACAGATGAATTTCCCTTTATATTACTCCACTGATGTCACCTAGTTTCTTCTTTAGAACATATATTTCTGTTACATTTAATTTTTCTTTCTCTCAATAATTTTATATTCTCTTTAGAATTAGTATACTACCATTAAACTACTTTACTTTGATTCTAAATAAAAGAATAATAATAATAATTTCCACTGATATTTCCAGGTACTCTGGTCCTAACTGATACTTCTGTGGCATTTGAAGAAGAGGCGGTGAAGTTTCCCCATTATGCATGACCTATAGTAGCAGAAAGCAGAAATTGATCAATTTAATTCATTAAACTTAAACAGCTCACATCCATGACTTATAAACTTTCAAGCTACCAAATTTATTTTAGATCTATAAATCTCGGACCATATGACAGTGACACTGCAGTAGTGTTACCCTATTAGTATTCCAGAAAGTTTTATGGAAAAATTACATATTCATTTACCAAGCTCATTGAGCTCAAATACTAAGAGAGAAGGTTCAGCTAGCATAAACAGCAGCCAGTAATTACTTAGATACTGATATTAGTAATGCTATGGAGAGATAACTATCATTTCAAATTGACCTATGTAGATGTAAGTTTTAATAATTTCCTTTTTCTTTGTTGTGTAATAGCAATATGAAGTAAATTTGGGCCTGCATGAAGACAGGTTGGAAGATTGGGGACATTGGTGAAGGAAAGATTACACTGATGGTGGGACTGGGATTTAAACATGCAGTGCCTGAAATAATTGTATTCAGAACAACTTGGTAAATTACAATAATATAATAAAAATAAGATACCAAGCTTCTTTAGTTTAAAATAAAGTTATAAATTATGAGATAGATTATTTGTATTCGCTACATTTTCAAGTAGAAGAGATTGTTAATGCATAATCTAAAACTCTTGGAATTCACACATATCCGTGTTTACAGCCTGACTCCAGCAAATCATGAGTTAATGCTTGAGAATGCTTTAAAGATACATGATATATTTGTCCGGCTAGTAATGCAGACTCAGCTAGCTGTAAAAATAAAACAACTTCAGAAGACTTTGCTTCATCTTTTTATTTCTATAACAGTAGGAGAGAGATGAGAGAAAGGATATATAAGAGATTCCCACTGGGATGTAGTCATTTAAATTATGTATTATCTCTTTATTGTTGAGAAGATACTTATCTTCTCAGTTTCAATCACTTATTTTAGTTGCTAAAAATAGAAACCAAGGACATACTTTTCATTCTAATTATGGAAGAAATTTAAAAATAAACAAGGATATTAGTGAATTTAAAAATATAGTTACTAATAGGCATGTATGGTGGCATCGTTCATTCTATAATCATAATATTAATAATCAAAATTTACATACTATCTTACATTCTGAATGGGTGACTTACAAAGGTAGAATAATTTCTAATAAACGGTACATGTACTATTGTAGATATTCATAAATAATGCAAAGCTATAAAATATTTTATTCTTTGATGTAGTATTAATAGATATTTAAATATATCAAAACCTTAAATGAATATGTTTCTTAATATGTGTACTTGATATATATGTGTACATGATAAATTGAACTGAATCTAAGTCCTAGTAGACATGGTTTTCCAAAAGTGCAAGATGGAATGTCATTGGAGGGCGAGATATATTATCAGAGATTTCACTATGAAAGTAAACATTACATATAAAAACAAGCCAATTATTTATTTCTCTTAACAATAATGATTTTTATCCCAATATTTTACTCCACTCTATTTACCATGTATACATATCATATGATTTTTATTTCAGTTTCAGTTTCAAAGAAGTTTTTAAAGAAGGTTGATATGTAATCCTGCTGCTATTCAAAACAAACACCAAGATATTTATCATTAAGAATAAAAGTAAGGGGCAAAGCAATAGCACAGTGGTAGGGCATTTGCCATGCATGCAGCCGTTCTAGGATGGATTTTGGTTCGATCCCCCTGCCTCCCATGTGGTCCCCTGAGTCAGCAGCAGTTTCTGAGTGCATAGCCAGGAGTAACCTCTGAGCATCACAACGTATGGCCCAAAAAAGCACAAAACAAACAAACAACATAAGAATAAAAGTAGGGGCCAGAGATATAACAGTAATAGGGCATTTGCTCTGCATGCAGCCAATCCAGGAGGGAGGGTGGTTCAAATCCCAGCATCCCATATGATCCCCTAAGCCTGCCAAGAGCAATTTCTGAGCGTAGAGCCAGGAATAACATCTAAGCACTTCTAGTGTGACCACTCCCAAAAATATTATTTAAAGAAAGAAACAAAGTAAAATAAGAAGGTGCAGATATGTAAATAGCTAAACATAATATTCATTTGCATCCAATGAATAATGTTTGCAATAATACAGAAGCAATATATATTCACCAAGGGAAAATATTTCCCAGATGTTCAAGTAGAGTCATTATAAAATGAAGAAATATTATAAACCAGTCATTTTTATTGTCACTAATATAATGCTGCTCAAAGCATCTGCTAAGAACATATAGAAATGATTAAATAGAGAAAGTAGATAAAGTTACAACTGGTATGAAAATCTTTTTGGAAGAAAATAAGAAAAATTAAATTTTCCCAGCATAAGTTAAATGTGGAAAATACAAATAAACAAAATATTAATTAATAAAGTGATTATAAAATTAAGAAAAAACTACATATATACAATATAAATTGCAGATATTCTAGCACACACAATTGGATTTTCCAAGAAACAAAATAGAAAGGCAATGATTGTTAATCAAAAGCAGAATAGATAAAAGATTTGTAAACTTAAATAAATGACCTAATTTAATTTTTTAAAGTTTGCAAATAAAACAAAATGCTAACAAGACAAATTACCATGTATACTTGAGTCCAAGCCAACCCCCCTTAATTTTACCCTAAGAACTGGGAAAGCTTAGTGACTCGAGTATAAGCCTAGGTGGAAAATGCAGCAGTCAATGGTAAATTTCAAAAATATAAATATATACCACAAACAATTAGAATAATTGAGGATTCAGTAGGTTAAATGCTTTTTAATATTTATTGCTAAAGAGAGACTGTAAACTAGCAACAATAATTTTAAAACTTTAAATAAAGTGAAAAAAACCCCATAGTTTAACAGGTATTCAAGCTAAATCACAAAGGTTAAAATCCTTCAAAACTGAATTCCTCCTCCTCATCATCTATGTCCAAACAGAGCTTCAGCTGTATCTGATGTGAGGGTATCAGCATAGACATTGTCATCATCACTGAGTTTGCAGATATCATCGTCACTGCTGTAGGTCTCATACAAAGCGCAGAATATTGTGGGTTAAATAGTTCAGTTGCATCCAGTTGGGTTCAGCCGCCAGCCTCTTCAGCTTAGCTGCGACTTTAGACTGAGCTAAAACAACACTACCTCCAGCAGACAGCAGAAGATGACTGGAACCTGTATGACCCTCGAGTATATAGGTATAAAATATATGTAGGTAAATTATCAAAATATAATAAGGAAAAAAATAATTCTGATAGTAATCAAGCAGAAAAATCAGGTCACCTTAGGTGGAGACAAAACTGGAATAATTTCAAATTTACTTATGGGGCAGAAATCAAAGAAAATAATTAGCATTCAAAGGAAGCTCTGAAATACTGTCAAAGAGACTGAATCCAGATATATTTTTAACCAGTGAAGTGTTTATTTACAACAAATTATTAGATATTTAAAGGTTCAAAAATGTTTCGTCAGTTAAATTTAGTTTGTTGAGATGGATAGTCTCTATTATCTAGAGTATGTACATTTTTACTATTTGATTTCAGTTAAATTGGGCTTAAGAAAGTAAATCTTAAGAAGTGTAAAGAGATCAATTCCTACTAAAAGTGTTGTAATTCATTTGGATTTATGCTGCATTTTTGAGAGCACAAGTTTCTGAATCATAGTTCCATACTGTTTGCAACTACCTCTTAGTTGTAGTCAAAAAAAGAAAATGTAAGGTTAAAATCAATTATAAAATAAAAATATCTTAAGAGAACATCTCAAATGCTATTTTAACTAGAGCAAAAATTAAGTAAATTTGATAACTAAGTATGCCATAAATAATACTGATAAATAATAGAATGTTTTGGAAAATAACTTACAAAAAGAAAAATCACAGAAATAAAGAGGAGGCATAAAAATCTATACTATATAATAAGAGGTTAAAGATAGTGCATAGTATTTTTAAAGTAAGGTATATTAGAATAGTCAAAATAGCATTAATAAAATTGGTTGGTCGTACATCAGAAAACTATGCAGCTTTCAAAAGTGTCAATTATTTGTATAATTGAAGAATCACACTATTATACACCTTAAAAAAGTAAAATCTACAATTTTGCATATTTCCCATTTATTATCTTTTGCACTTTAGTTCCTAAAATATTGTGGAATTGATATAATATATTCCTCCAATGCAGTAAAGTGATTTTTTAAATAATAATACTGTTGGAACATAAAGATTCCTCACATGCAAAAGACTAGAAAAATGTTAGATTTTTAGATAAAAGCTTATAAAAATAGAACAAAATAATGAAATTATCTAGAACCAGTTTAGTATCATATGCAAGTTATGTTTTAGCCTCGTATCACATACCAAGATCTTTCTTGAGCTCCACCAGAATGGAAAAAGCAAGCAAAGATAAAATAAACGGAATGTGTTTAATAGAGAACACAAGCTTGAAGTTCAAAATAGCTTTCAGAAGACTTAATTTATGCAAATGCACCACCACCCCTTTCTGGGAGTCTTACATACTAGCAATCAGGACCTTGTCATTGATGATAGTTCCTTCATAATCTCATTTCTCTTCCTAGAAATGGTCCATTCATAGTTTCCTTGATTCTGTGTAGCTTTCCTGAGGGGCCCACTCAACTTTGAGAGAGATTTTGGTTTTCTTCATCTGGTTGGTACCTTAATTTCTCCTAAAGAATGCCCTGAGCACCTGCTGGTGTAGCTAAAAAACAAAAACAGGCAAAATAAAATGATTATATCTTTGATTTATAAAGCATCACTTTCAAGAATCAACTTTTTTTGGAAATAAAATAGATAAATACATTTAGAAATAGGTAACAGTTTTGTATGCAGATATTGTATACAATTCTCAATCTCAAACAGGAATTATCTACTTTCAAGCTTGTAATCTGACCATCTAAAATACAAATCATAAGTCTTAATTAAACTCTAAGTGATATTGGAAAAAAAACATATTATCAGTTAAAAAATTCTGCCCTATTATACCATTTTGAGCCAAGTAATTTTTTTTCGCCAATTTTCTCTCACAATAAATCAATGGAGGAATTTATCTAAAGAAATCATATAAAGCCTGCTAATTCCTGATCATCAAGACCAGGAAATTTAAATATCCAAATCATCTTCACATTTTAATGTGTTAATTTAGAAACAAATTTGGCAGGGAAAATTATTAAGGATACTCTCTACCTATGCATAAAATAATATAAAAGAACAGACAGAAGATTCCATATGAATGCTCTAATTGACAATTTAAAAAATGAAATTAAAAAATAAAATAAATCTTATTAATTACTGATCAATTGTAATTATTAAAACATGACAGGATAAGATTAAAGGTCTTTTCAGAAGTGAGAATGATTGCAGTTATTTAAATAAACTAGATTTTTTTGGTTCATTCTTTTTTGCTTCTCCAATTATATGTTATGGGAAATTTAATTTTGTTGGATGTCTGGTATTATGGGTGGATCAGAATATGCCCTGTAAAAGGATAATATAATTTTATTTTCACCAAATTTGAAGGTACACAAGTAGTTTGAAGATTTAAGTAGTCAACTGTTATGTGTTTTTTCTTATATATTTTTTATAGATATATCATATATACTTAGTATATATATCATATATATAATATATGTATATCAGATATATGTGCTTATTTGTCACAATAGTTATTTTAAAAACCACAAATGATACCCAATCTGTCCATTTTATTTATTTACATATTTTTTTTAATTCGGAGAGTCACACCTGCCAGTGCTCCAGGTTTACTCTTGGCTCTACACTCATAGATGTCTCATGGCAGGGCTCAGGGGATCATGGAGTGCCAGGGATTATACCTGAGTAGACTGCTTCTAAGGTAACATTAGTTTACACTTCTAGACCCAGTCTGTCATTTTGATCCGCACATCAACATATTGTGTGCTTTGGAAGGCATAAATGCCAAATTTAAATTACAATTTTTCTTTCATTGTCAATTTATATTTTAGAGTACAAGTAGTAATCATGAGGTTATCTAAAACAACCTTCTTGCAAATACAGTCTATCTGATTTGAGGTTTAGTGGATTTTGTTGCCTGAAGCATCATTCAGGGATTTTTTTCCTCGCTTTGGTTTGGGGACTACATCAGGTCATGCTCAGGGGGTTAATGCTGGCTCTGGCTTAGAAATTATTCCTGGCTGGCTTGAGATTTATACAGGATGCCAAGGATAGAATTTGGATTGATCACATACAAGGCAAGCATGTAAACTGTTGTATTATCATTCCAGCCTCAAAGTATCACTTGGTTTTATCCCTATTTTACAAGTTTTAAATATATCTTTATTCCTTATAATTTTGGGTGCACAGGTATTGCAATCTGTACACTGATGATTGACAATTGGATCTCAATTACAAGGGTCATTTCTATATGTTACAAAGGCAGAATGTAAAGGCATATGGTTAATCTACATATTTCTTACCACTTCCTTTAAAGCTTTGAGTCCAACAAAAATTGTTGAGTATTCATCTTCCTTTAAGGAAACAAACTTGACATAAATACTTGACAATAGGACTTCCCTCTCCTCAAATTATTTTATTTGGTCAACAACTATATAATTTCCAGAATCTCTTTCTGCTATATTGTTCTTTATGTTTGTCTTTCTCTTTTTTAACAATAATGTCCTTATTTAAGCGCAATGATTACAGAAATGTTCACAGTTGGACTTCATTCATAGTATATACACTTTTAGTATGCTTGTCCTTCATATGTGTAAGTCTTTCTGTTGAAAGCATCTCTTATTTCTGCTCTTTGAAAAGGATAATTCCTTAGTGTTCAATCTTCAAGCCCCTGAAAACTGTAGCTAGATACATTTTTTGTGATTTAAGGGAGTTGATTTCAAAACTTTTAATTATAATTACATAATTATCAATATCAAGTGGTCATTTTCATCATTTCCCATGACATATTTTTATTTACCCAAAATTTGATCTTTGGCACTAAGTGGCCCCAAGAGTCATTGAATGTGACCCATACTATATCTGTAAATAGATAATATGATAGATAATTTGAGTCCAAATGTGCATGAGAATCACTTGAAACTGAATGTTTGCAGGTTTCTCCTAATGGTGCTCTGGATATCTATATTTCCAAGCATCAAATTTAGATTCTATTCATCCAACCCTTTACATTTTTATCGACATTGTCCAATGCAAATAATTTTTAAGATAAAATAAAATTTGAAAAAAAAATTGTAGAGCTCAATTTGCCAAACTAGGAAACACACATACTTTGAGATGGAGAGAAAAAAGGGAAGGCATAAACTATACAATTTTATGTGCATAATTATTTATCTGGTATTTCATAAAATTTGAACTCAACGTCAATAGAAATTAATGTGCTTTATTTGCAGGTATCTTGTTATGTCCTAATTATGCATAAAATAAATATCTGTTGAATAAGTTATTGGGAAAGTACAAGTTACTGAAATTTAATTATAGAGGATTTGTGTTTTCACAATATCTGAAATAAATGCAAATATATATTCTGTGAATAAATGGCACCTAACTAACAAACTTTTCTTTTTTTTCCTAGATCCTAATGCTCTGGCCGGCCAGACTGGGCCTGATCATGCTCTTATAGGAGGAATAGTGGCTGTAGTGGTTTTTGTCACGTTATGCTCTATATTTCTGCTTGGTCGATATCTTGCAAGACATAAAGGTTAGTTCTATTAAATAATTAAGCAGTTAAGTATTCTTAACTTTGCCAAAATAATATCAAAAGAACTAAATTTATTTTGAAATATATAATAGTATGAGCACTTTTCGGCATGTATGAAACAGAGAAAGAGAAAGAGAAGGAGAGAGAGAAGCATATAAATGCTAAATTATTTCAGGATATTTGTTTTAATTTTACTCAACTTTGACGTGAGATTGGCTTAGAAAAATAATGTTTTGTCGATAGTCAAAGACCACAGTATGAATCAATAGCTTAGGAAATAATGGAATTATTTTTTAAAGTTTCTCTCTAGGAATTGAAATCCAATGCCATAATATGTTTCTTTTTTGTGTTGATACGTTTATGAGAATATATGTGGTTATATTAGTGAGGAAAGAATGTGGGATGTTTTGCAGTGGGCTAGGTGGAAACTATTGATATAATCTACTTTTAAATGGAGTTTCCAAAATGAATTGTGGCATAGTTGATGTGATCATTATCAACATCTTAACAAAGGACTCTGATTGCTACAGCTGCATAGATCGCGTGGTCTGTATCCAGCGTTAAAGAATCAAAGAACTCATTACCCACACCCATTTAACTCTTATTTCTAGCTAACCTGGACACAGCATCGTATAAAATATAGTCCTAAAAACTGAAAGAAAGCATGTATCTTGGAAAAGATAAATTGTGTGAATTGCTATCTCTCAGAAGATATTTCAACTTACAAGGAATCTAGTTTAAGGTTCTCCCTAAATAAATAACTCGTTTTAATGCTGGCTATTTTATCAATCTCTCAGAACTAACATATGTTTCATCCAATACCCGTAGGAACGTATTTAACAAATGAAGCTAAAGGAGCTGAAGACGCACCAGATGCTGACACAGCCATTATCAATGCCGAAGGCAGCCAAGTCAATGCTGAAGAGAAAAAAGAGTATTTCATTTAAAACGCAGGCCAAGATTCTGAGTTTTACTTACCAGGCTGGCTGCTGGAGAAACTGGCTATCATCTTTCAGAATTCATTTCTACCATCTTCTGCTACCTTTATTAACTTCCATTCTGTACTGCTCTCAGTAGCCAGTGTATACCAACAATCAGCTGTCGAAAGCATCATTCTTTTATTACTGTACCATCCACAATACAGGACATTTCTTACTGCCTAAATTCCACACCATTGCTCTTTTAACATACAGTGCTTGAATATACAGCCTTAACAATGTTAATCACCTCCTTGGATCATGGTATTGAATTGTTTCTATACATTGAAAAAAGTGTATGCTGATTTTCTTTGTTAATTTTTTTCTCCCCTTCATTTCTCCCCTTGTCAGTTTGCCAATGGTCAGCTTTCACAAGGGAAGGGATTAGGTAAATACCTAATCATCTTAAATTTAATCAGATTAGAGGTTTACAAATGTTTTCTACATGTCCATTTTCCAAGACATGTTTGAAAACATATGCCCTAGAAACACAACTGAAAACATTGTAGTGTAGATTCTAGAATGCAAGATTACACTGTAAGGCTGTATCAATTTTCTATTTAAATTTATAGTATTTGATACAGGAGCCATGTGTATGAATTGCAATCATGACATGACATCTTCTATTATTATATTGGTTCTTCCATTAGGTTATTTTAGCTTCATTTTCCAATAAATGTCCCAAATATTTCACTGCTTTTGGAATAACAAAGAATTCATTCATTTCTCTAATTTGATTCTATAATTTATTTGTTCCACAAGAACTCACCTGCCTAAACAAAATTGAAGTATCCATAGGGCACAATTTTGAGACATTTTAGTATCTGTATATAGTGCATATAATAAATCCAATTAAACATTATTTGATACATATTTAACTTTTTTGGCTGTAGGTAATTCAGTCATAAGTAAGCATTTTCTAATGTCCATGATATCCCTTTAGATATTATTACTTAAACCAATATTATAAGTAGATAACATGTATTAGTATTTTTGTCTGTATGTCCTAGCACTGTTCAACAAATTTTTCTAGTTCTTGTTAATTTTTTGTTATACAATGGAAGCACAATGTTCTAAGGAAAGGTAATTTTAAGCTAACAACCAGTGCACAGCCTCAGGTTTAAATTGCAACCACAGTGGAATAATAACCTAAAATTACAGTCTTAGTTTGCTAAAATTTACACATTTTAATTTTGCAGTTCTAGAACTGCATACCTATGTTGGTTTGCTTTTTGGCAAAGTGTTTATGATATGTTTTCTGTATAAATGATCTAATTCCTTATATTACATTCCTGTCTATGCATTCTGTGAGGTACAAACTTATGAAACAGTGAGTGATAGAGAATTTCTGCCATGCTTTTAACTCCAAGGTGAAAGTCTCTTTCTCTAAATTATGTCTGAAATTTTGGTGTATTTAACCATTAAGAAATGCTGTATTCATAAATATGACACAGAATCAATCTAAAGTCATATTATTTCTTCTAGTATCTCAAAATCACTAGATTAGTTTGCATTACGTTTATTGTATGCTAAAGATAAAAAATCCAGTTAGATAACAATAATTTTCCCATTCACAAGCTTTGCACCTTTAAGAAGAAAATAAATATGACAAACAAAATGGTAGCTATACGAGTGATGACTGAAAGGCATGATGGCCTATGGTTTGAAAAATAATAGCCTGGAATTTATTTTGGGGGAACTAGAATTGTTGAGTATGACATCATGTATTAATATCAAATGAAAGACAAGGGTGCTGTATCATAGATTATTTATCAAAAGTATAAATCTTTTAAAAATCTTAGAATTTTTAAATTATTTTTTATTGTTGAAGCATTTATCTTGTTGATTTCTTACAAGAGGAAAAAGGACGATGTCAGTTCAAGCAGCACTTTTTCAGAATATACAGAACATAAATAATATGATGTGGTTGAGTGTTAACATAATAAATCATATACAGTATGACATTTTAAGGAAATAAGTCTGCATTGATGTGATTGCATGCTTGTTTTTACAGTTCACTCCATACCATCTGTGGAAAAATGCAATAATATGTTAATATAGTATGGTAGTTTGAGAGAATCAGGTAGGTGCTACTAGACACATTGAAACTAGAATAGGTTTATAAACTGTTCATATCTTTCGATGCATAACCTTTAGAAAGATTCCGCAACGCAAAATTCATCCTGTTAGTACAAAATGGAAAGGTTCTTATTACAGAAGTAAGTTGTATAAACTGCATCATCAATTGCTATTTAAAGACTAATTTCAGGATGTACTTACGAAATTGCTACTCTTCATCGATGCTGTATTTACATCCCTCTTCATTTCATCTATATTCTACTTGGCTCCAACTGCTAAAGTGTTGCCTAAATAACTCAATAATTATTTATAGCAGTATAAAATTAGGAATCCAAAATTGGCGGCACTTCAAAATATCTGAGGTCTGTTTTTTAACCCTTTAGAGTAATAGAAAAGCTTACTGAAACTCTCTTGGAAACATATGGCAAACAATTAATTTATATAATATAATTTGTGGGCTCTAATAAAATCTTTTTCCAGTTCATTTTAAAGTACTACAATTAGATGGTGATCTCTAATCATTGAAGAAATTTAACAATTAGATGACACGATGCTCTTTCCATAAAATTTTCTATTTACCAATTTAAAATTTTTTATTTTTAAAAAAATCAGCAAAAATAAGGTAACATTTTCATGGACCTATGTCAATGACCGTATCTGAAATGTGCACATTTGTGTGTACATAGAGCCAAATTCTGTCTCACTTTCGTTAGCACAGTAGCTCTGGAAGTCAATGTAAGCTACTCCCCACACACCTAGTAGAATATGGAACGTTATTCTTTAAACTAATGTAGCTATTCTCTGCTTATGTACTGTTTACAGCATAGCCTGATTGCTCATCATCAGAAAAGTGTAAACAGCATACTCTTTATTCCCTTTTTTTCATTTCTGAGTATCCTAGATAGAATGATTATAAAAATAAGGAAGGAAAAGAAAGTGTGAGAAGGAGAGCAAACAGAGCATATGAACAGAATAATAATGGTTGTATGGTGTGTGTGTGTGTGTGTGTGTGTGTGTGTGTGTAACAGAGTATTAATGATTTGTATTATGTATGACTTTGTGTGGAAAGAGTGAGAGAGAGGGAATGAGAGAGGCGAGAGAGTCTTCAACTTGTCTTCTTTTACCAGAGAATTCAAGAAGCAGTTTAAAGAACCTGATCATGGAATTTATGTAGAATCTGGATGACCCCCATATTGCTGCAGGATATTTAATCTTGCCTTGATACCCCACAATTGAAATAATAAGAAAAAAAGAAAATTAAGTTCCTTAAAAATGGCAAAGAAGCTAACACCTCATTTATTTTTATTCCTTGTAAAAAATATAAATATCTCAATTCAAAGGACAGGCTCACTTGTAATTATGTATTCATGATTGTAACAGCATTTGAGATTCCATATAGGCACATGTACAGCAACTGTCTGATGGTGATGGCTCTTCCATGTAACATAGCAGTTATCGTGTAATTTAGTGCCACTTATTGCAAAGTGTTACTAAGGAGAACACTTAAAATTCTTTTCTTTTTTATTTTCTTTGGATATTAGGATGCTTTAAGATTGAGGAATCTGAAATCTCACACTACAGTTTTTTAATTGTGGAAAAAATACAAAGCCTCATACCTTATTGCAACTTGCCCCATTATCCTGCTAATTAGAGTCCTTAAAAATGCTCAGTATTGCCTCACCCCTTCCAAATGGTATTCTTTGATGAAAAAACTAACAAAACCGATAAAAATAACTGACAAAGACAGCTAAAGTAAATGAAACACCTAATGAAATTACCGAGTAATGCTTTTTTTAAGTGGCACAAAGTACACACTAAAAACTATGCAAAATATAGGTAACTACAGTGTACGTACATGTAAGTATCTTGTACTTGCTGTGTATGGATGTTGGAAACCCATGTAATTATAATATGCATTTTGAATATTGGGAAAGAGGAAATCTTAGTGTAGATACTAGAACTTGTTTTGAAATATACACTGGCAATATTGAAAAATACACAGTGCAATATTTGCAATTCTACTGCTGAATATTAAGGCAAAGGGACTTTAAAGAACTCTTCAAAAAAAGATCCAAGAAGCTGCTTATCTACAGTTTTCACACATTAGAATATTAATTTAAAATGAAACTTTAACTTTTCTTAAAGTTAACTTGATGCAAAAATTCTTTGATCCAGTTTTTTTCACAATGTTGGAGAGAAAGAAAAAAAATCCAAGTTTTAAATTTTGATTCAAATCTATCTGAATTTGTCATTTTTAAGCTTTCTTTAAATATGGGTATATTTTAATGGTTTGTGGTATGTATATTATAATAACCAATGTATGCAATCAAAGAGTATGCATAGTTAAAGTCGTATTCCTTAATAGTGAAGGAGTTGTTTTAATGCGGTTTAAAATTTTTGATTAATTTTCCCTTTCTCTCCTCATTCTAACCCAAACATACCCTTTGCACTTACACCCTTCCAATGGTAATGGATTGAAGGTAGCAAGATAAAAAGAGAGTCAAGGGAACAACATATAAGAATGGGTTCAAAACTCATCAGCATTTTTATGTATTGAGATTAATAATGAATGCAATAGTTATTGGATATAGCTGGTAAGTTCTCTGCCATGCATACTTACAATAATCCTTCTACCTCTCACTTTTAACATGGGCTATGATACTTCAATATAAATAGAAGAAATAATTACTTACAAGATATCCCAGGATGCACTCTTTTGGGACTATCTTAGCAGTCCACTCCCCACCCCTGGGAAATCTCAAAAGCCAACTACTTTTACTGTATTCAGCGGTGTATGGATTTGCATTTGTTTTCCTTTTCTATCATTAAATGCTCCTATAGGCAATGGACCATAACTTTATAAAAATAGTTCTTCTCATGCCTATTTAATATTTCAATGTAATATAACTGTGTTGATTAAAATATTTAAATGGCAACACTTTGCAATCTAATCTGACATTTCATATTTAAATCACAATAATTTATTAAAAATGAATGATACCATTGTTTAAATTAAAACAATGTATATTAGTCTGCTTTTCCCAAAGTATTATGTAAGTACTATGTAAGGCAAAATATTTAAATATGTAAGACAAAAAATTATTTAAAACTGCTTCCTTTTTAATGAATGATAAATGCAAAGTATTGCCACAAACACCACTTAATTTTGTCTTCTTAGACATAGTAAGACTTTTTTTTAAATAATGTAATAATTATTTGAAAGGAAACATATTCAAAGCAGAGTTTCCTCTAGTGGAAAAAATAAGAGTTACAAAATCATGTCTCAAATTATAATGCTGAACCTATAAAATATGTTTAACGTAAGATGTTTCTATGTTATGTGATTATGTTAGAAATAATATTTGGTCCATTCTTTACCATATTTTCCATATGTGTGGAATATATATGTATGTATATGTAAGGGTACATATATATACATATAGTATATATACTAGTTAGAGGAAATGTATGGACATTTGTAGAGAATGGATCCAAATGTGAAAAATATGTAAAGTAAAAAACACTATTTCCCCCCATGAAATATACTGTATATTTAAAAAGAAGAAAAGTTAAAAGACATTTGAAGATTGCAGGGGCAAAAGAAAATTCTACCAGGGCTCAGCACTTAAGCACTTTTCCCACATCCAGGGTCAGAACAGCAGAGATTCCTACATGGACTTTTCAAGTGCGGTATGAAATGCCACATTACACTTCTCCTATACACAGTACTGTCAAACCTCAAATGTTTTCTTTCTTCAGATGCTTTTCCTTGTACATGATACTAGTAGATACTTTTCTCTTTATATTTGCTGATAGTTAAAGTTATATGCAATAAAATATTTGGTGGTCACCAGTTGGTTAAAAAAAAACATGATATGTAAAGCAATTGTTATCTCTATCCTTTTGCTTTCCTCTGTGTTTCAAATGTATTGACTGAGTCTCAAATATAAGCATAATTTTAGAATAATTTCAAAACTCTTACTCTTTATCCTTATCGCTGTATAAAATTTTAATCTCTTTACCAATTTATTTCACTGTATCTGCTGTACTTATTGTAGATTCAATGATGCAGTTAAGTATTAACACAAAGTTTTGTGAATTTGGGAATACCGACCTATTTTCTTAATATTCAGTTCACATCAATATTCGTGAATTGGTTGTTTAGCTTTTCATTCAACCAAAAATATCCCCTCAAGAAAGCTCCATTTTTATCATAAATATTTCAGCATAACCAACATTGGAACAAGTCTGCCATGTTAAAAATAATTTAAAGACTTATCTCTGAAAATGGTACTCAGAAATGTGATGTTCCCAGTAATGTAGCTTCAAAAATAAAATGTTCTATTTAAATGACAAGAAATTCATAACTTTTGGGAGGGTATATTTATAACAGCATAAGAGCATATTCTGTGCTGTGAAATTAGCCAAAATCAAGCATATTGCACAGAAAATAAAGTAACATGATTATTGAATCTACTTGTTATTATTAACATTTTCAAAAAAACAAAATGCATATTGTAATATTAGGTACATGACACTTGCATGTTGATATGCCTATATACTTACAAAGTATTCAATGTGTACTTAGTGGCGCTTAAAATATGTCATGTACAACTCTTATAAACATTCTTACAGGGTTCCCATTTGCACTTCATTCTTTCAGTAAAGTCTTGTCAGAAAAAAAATGTCTGATACATATGGAGAAATAAAATTTGAATTTTAGTTATCTGTTGGACATTACTGAATTGTCTATTCATTTAGTTCATTTTTCTAGGCTTGGAAGTAGTACATTGAAAGATGGAACTTTCTTTTATCTCACTGATAGGTTATAAAAGATGCTACAAAACATTTCTTTCTAACACATACATTACGTTGCATATCTTTTTTCCAACTGCATACATTATCCCTCATTTTTAGATTTGCTCAATGATGCCCATTTTTCCTTGTAAATTTCTAAATGGTAGTTTTTATAAACTAAGTGATAGTAAAATAAATGTTTTCGCATTTTTCAACATTTATCCATTATTCCTTGAATATCTGAACCTTGTAATATGAATAAGGGTAAAAAATATTGCTGACATAAGGAAATTTGTTTGAAGATTGCCAAATTTTCAAAGCTCTGTAAAGGTAATTTTACATTCATTCATGTATGTTTACTAATGTTGTCTAGGGACAGAAGCAAAAATACTTAAAACTATTTTTGTTTAATTTTCACATCCAAATCAGTATATATTTCAACTACCTAAGATAATGCAATTAATAATCTATCCATCTTAAGCTTGCACCAACTAGAATTTGAGATAAGCGTTTAAATTTATGGAGGAATTTCTTTGTGTCTTTTGAAATTCACTTACCATGAGGTATTTATAGTCTACTTTAAATAACAGATTTTGTTATACAGGGTAAGCCAAAGGCTGTACAAGAAATAGTGTCATTGGGTCTGATATTTGTGTTAGACCATGAAATATTCCATTAAAATTTCTCTGTAAATACAAGGCAAGATTTTGTATTGGTTATTTTATTAGAATATATATTAATTTGTTTTCTTCTGACAAAATAAACACTCAATAATATAACTTAGAAAATTAATACTGTATTTAAGATTAAATTCAATACATCTGAAAGAAAATCATATTTGAAGTGAAATGCATTAACAGTACTTTTTAAAACTCCTACCTTATATTGAATAGTATGTTTAAATGGCACTCGTACTTTTTAGATGAACCAACTTTGTGTTTTATTAATTGCAATTATTATGTGCACAGAGGTTCTAGTCCATAAAAGAGACATTAATTATATAACAATGCTAGCAGACTCTAAAAATAACTTAGTGATTTCTCAAAATATTCTACTCATATATATAAGTATACTTTTAAAATTCCTCTTTTACTTTGTTTTGTGAAACATAAGAAAACTTAAAAAAAAAACACTTTTCTGGGGCCGGGCGGTGGCGCTGGAGGTAAGGTGCCTGCGCTAACCTAGGACGGACCACGGTTCAATCCCCCGGTTCCCATATGGTCCCCCGTGCCTGCCAGGAGCGACTTCTGAGCGCATAGCCAGGAGTAACCCCTGAGCATCACTGGGTGTGGCCCAAAAACCAAAAAAAAAAAAAAAACACTTTTCTGTATGTGACTAGCCCCAGTTCAATCACCAGCACTACATATGGTCCTCCAAACACTGCCAGATATCTCACTGCCAAGCAGAATGACAGGAATAATCCCTGATCACTTACGAGTGAGACACACAAACAAAAGAAAATAAAAGGAAGTCTTAATATAGAGAAAATTATATATATATATACTTATATATATGGAGATTAAGTGGGTAAAGTATCCTGGATACAGTTTAAATATTTAGTGCTACTATGTTGTTTGACATTAGACCCAAACCTAACATCTAAACACCATAATTTAACAAAAAAAGAATAGAGAAAATACTATAACTTTCAACCACTGTTCATGTCTAAACATACAACAGACTCCACTCTAAACATATTTTATGCTGAATAAAATTGATATAAGTAATACATTTATTCAAAAATTTAGTAAGTTAACTCTTCTCTGAATAGTGGTCAGAGTGATGGCCATTGACACTATGTTATTAAAGAGCCGACTAGCTAGAGAAATAGTGTAGAAGTTAAGGCACAGGTTCCACATCCTAGTTCAATCCCTGGAACCTAATGATCTCCCATCTATCACCAAATATAGCTCTTGTGTCTCCATTGAGTGCATCGTTGGTATAGACCAACAAGGCCTGAGAGGCACCATAAATACATTTCTTGTCATTGGTCTCTCAAGCCATAAATACATTCCTTGCTATTGATCTCTCAAGCCTAATTGGTCAGCAGATGCAGGGAGGAAGTCTTGAGCTCGGGAGTCTTCTGAACACACTGCTCAAGATTTCTTAATACATGTATACATACATATATATATATATACATGAGAGATTAAAGAAACATATATTCATATAGAATAAAGTTATTACATGTGATAATAGACATAGAAAATAAAAGCTCATAAAATACTGGTGGAAAAATATAATGCTCTCAGAATGCTCTAACAATTGACACTAATATTAGAAAAATTTTAACCAGTAAAATTTATGTATTGGAACTATATGACCTTTGTATACTCAAGTTAAAAGAACAACATATGTACACATTTTGTTATGTTCAGAGAAAATGATTAAGAAGGAATTTAAAATTTTCTAGTAGTAGAGTAAATATCTTTGTTAGTATCACAAAATATAAGCATATCTAACACCTATTTTCCAGAGATAATATGTGTGTATTGAATGAGATGTCTAAGGGTAGGAATCTCACATAATCTGTTATCTCCATAGCAGAAGGATTTAAGATCTGAGCACTTACATTTTGATTATAGTCTATCAATTTCAGATTATTTTGCCAAATATACTATTTTGACTTTGATTTATCTCCATAAATTATGTACTTACTCAATTCACACCACCTGCTCCAAATTATTCATTCTGTATCTTTGGCTGTTTTTAACTGCTAAATACAAGCAATACATAATTTTCTATGTGGCACTACAATACTAGACATGTCCTATAGAACATAGAAGTCATTGTTCTTCATTTTTGTCTCGAATTCATATTTAGTATTTACTCCTGGCTCTGAACCTAAGCAATAATTACTTCTGGACAGGATCATGGTGCCAAATAGGGTGCCATGTATAAAAGCCTGTTCAACCATACATAGGGCAATCACCCCACTCATTGTACTATCTCTTTAACTCCCAAGGCATTAATATTTTAATCATTTTGGTTATATATTTTCCTAGTAATCAAATGAAGTCATACAATATATACAAATATAATTATTTCTAGTTCATAATTGTCTTTCTCCTACTAAACTAGTGCCTTCTATCCAATACTAGGATATTAATACACAAAATTGTGAATATTTGCTTGGTCTCTGACCTGCAATTTTGTTGGTACACAACTTAAGGTTCTTTGGATATCAAGAAAACATGTCTTTCATCTGTTCCTCATTCACTATGAATAAGAGCTAATGGATAGTTTTTTTTTTTACAATATCAGTTAAATTGGTAATTAGAGAGTTATACCTTTTGCCCCCAGATCTTGACCTGTGGAATAGGAGAGGTAATGAAGATTGAATTAATCATCAATGGGCAATGATTTTTTATGGTCAATGATGAATTTGTACTAAAAAAAATCAAATCACTAAAATATAAAATCTGGAGGTATTCCAAGTTGGTAAATATGTGGATGTTCTTTGGATGTGAGTGGAGAAATAAAAAAGAAACAAATGTTCTGCATTATTGAACCACATCTCTCTGTTTCTGATATTCATCTACAATTATCTATCAACAAGTAATATCTGTACTATAATTGCAATATATCATTTTATTTTGGAAAGTCCACATTACACAATTACAAGCACATATTTTTTTAAAGAAGGGTGCAAAACATTAGCATAAACTTTTGAGATCTAGAGCTAGACTAACTTGCCAATAATTGAAGAGTCCCAGAGAGTTTCTTTGCACTGGTATATTCTGGGGAGAGAAGTATATATATTTCCTGAATAAGGGTTCCCTAACTCTTTGCTAGAAAAAATTTCTGGACTACAGATTCAAAGTCCCAAAAGCATCGCAGGGGCCAGAGCAATAATATAGCAGCTATGGCATTCTGTATGTCATTGGAGCCCGAACCTCTATATAAGATCTTCTGAGTCCATCTGGAATGATTTATGCACACAGATCCAGGAGTAAGCTCCAAGTCCTTTCCGCTCAGTGTTTCCCAAGAACAACAACAAAAAAAAGACGGCATCTCCAATCTTGTCCAATTTGATGATTAAAGGTACAACATATTTCTGAGATGTAGTAGGAGGGACATCTATTAATTTTATTTTATACACATTCTTTCAATCAGCCAGGTTTTTTTTTTATAAGTCTTGCCTTTTACACATTTGTTTGTATCAGTCATGTAAATCACTCTATTGACCTTCCACCTTGGCAACAGAAGGATACAAGTCCATCTCAATGACTCATATTTGGGTTTCAGTTTTTCTCTTTGTAATATGATATTTTAATCTCTCAGAATCATTATAATGCAAGTAAATAATAATTATAATTATGACTATTTAAAAACCTAGTAACTTAGTAAATAAATTGTTTTTCTAAGTTTTCTGAGTTGTTATAGCAATAATATAAATTAGAAAATGGTTATGGAAACTTAATTTGTCAAGTACAATAGAAGTTTTAGGTCACCTAGGGTCTCACAACTTGCAATTAGCATCTGAAGTTGGGGATTGTACTATGGAAGCCCTTTATTCTGAGATCTTCATTTAATGCAAGTATCTGGAGTTAAAATTTTGTGACATTTTCTTTTTTTGTTTTGTTTTGTTTTGTTTTTGGGTCACAACCAGTGACGCTCAGGGGTTACTCCTAGCTATGCGTTCAGAAGTCGCGCCTGGCAGGCACGGGGGACCATATGGGAACCGGGGGATCGAACCATGATCTGTCCTAGGCTAGCGCAGGCAAGGCAGCAGGCACCTTACCTCCTGCGCCACCTCCCGGCTCCCGGTGACATTTTCATACATGCAGATGGTATAAGAGGATTGGCTGATAATGGCACATACATTTTAATATACACCGTTGGCTCACAGAAATATTTTGTAAGAGAAGAGTGGTCCTTGTTCTTTTATTTACCAGGTGATCTCCTAAACCCAAGGAAATTGAAAGAATATAATTTCCCTACTATATCTTTGAAAATAGTATTCAAAATGATTCGTATTTTTTTCAGAAGAGGAGACTCAAAAAATTAATGAATGCCTAGTAGTGGCAAAGTCTGTTAGAACATACACTTTTGTGAATGCTATTGCAGTTCACTGTGTAATTTTATGCAATCGCTTATACTTAGTTCGCTTCACCTTTCATCAATATTGAGGATTTATTTATCAGAACAATTAATATGACTGAACTGGTAGAGAAAAGAGGAAAAACATGACAAAATAAACACAACAGAAATGGACAAATTCCATTGATCATCTTGTTTCATAGAAAATCACTGAGTACCAATCATTTGCTGAGCTTAGTAAGTTTAGAAAGTGAACAAAACCCAGTTTTTATTTTCAAGAGATTACTGAAGAAGACAACTTTTAAATAAAAAATCCTAGATCATGATACTAAAAACAACCTTTTATGGTCTATATGAAATGGAAATCTGACATCTTGGGAAATCAGGGATACTTCTGAGAAAATGGCTTCTAGATAAAGATAACCAGTATTTTGTAGGAATTTCTCTTAAAGAGATTAGAAGATGGAAAAAATTTAGGAGGTTAAAGTAGCATAGTCAAATGTAGATATAAAACACATAGGAAATATTAGAGATTTTGGTAAATTGCTATTCAGATGATGCATACAGTTTAGAAAAGGTGGTAAGATTAATTCAGAAGAGTAATAAATAAATTATAAATTCATAAATATTTGGGGGGATATACTCAATGGTGCTCAGGGCTTACTTCTTGCTCTCTACTCAGGAATCACTTCTAGTGAAATTGAGTTGATTAAATGTGCTGCCAGGGATAGAACCTGTATCAGCAATAGGCAAGTCAAATTTTATACCCTACATTCTGTAACATCTCACTGACCCTGTTAGATGCCTTTTTAACAAATATGTCTTCTAATTTAGGATAAATGCTTTGTCACTGAAGTATTTCAAGTTTGGAAGAAGCAAAAAGAGATAATGTTCCTAACAGAAGAACCTGTACATTACCTGAAGAAACTGATATATAGTTTCAATGGTATTTGAGGCCCATAAAGCATTGATGCATTTATATTCCTTCAAACTTGTTCATAAAGATGACCTAAATAAATCTCCATTCAAAAGAACAAAGAGTGAAATGTGATTATATAGTTTATTCCCCTTTCCTCAAACTCACCCTTAACCTGTAGAGCATATCTTTCTCTCCCTCTTTTTTCAATAAACTCACTCAACAGCAGTGCTCTTAAATTCTCTTTCCACCCTAAAATCCTGTTCCTGCCACAATGATGCAGAGTAAATAAGAGTTTCATTTAAATGCATGGAATATAAATATCTAAAAAGATATTTACACAATGTTTATTGTATTATCAATTTAAATGTATTCTTTATTTTTGATGGATGGTATATTATTTATTCTAAACTAGTTTGTCAATTATTTCCTGTATACCAGGTACAATAAGCAATATTCTACTTGTTTATATTAATGTAGATAATAAGGATATTGAGATAATTCCCAATACCTGTTCAATAAAAATCCCAATAGACCATGTACTTATAACCTAGGTGCCCTTATATACTTAAGTATTTATTTGCTGAGGTTTGTAGCTAGTTATGTCTATAGTCTTCAAATTTTACATCTGAACACTAACACCTGTCCATCTAACAACCCACAGATTGACAATAAAATTTTTACCACACCAGTAGTTTTCAAACTTTTTATATCTTCAGATAAGTAATTGAAAACCTGTGAGTTATAAAACCTAAGTTTGTATAAGTACACTTCAATCTATGAGGATTTCACCATGTTGAAATTACCTAACAATGCATTTTTCAGAACATTTATCTGTGGTGAAATAATATTTGATTGTAGTTACAAATTCATAAATATTCCTATCTTTATTTTATTCATGTTTTGACATTCAGATACTGTTTTATGAACATAATTGACAACCATGTCAAAATTGCTGATAAACTAAGTAAAATAAAGAATTATGCTTCGTTTCTTTTTGACATTGACAAGTTTGCATTTTGTGATCTATCAAAGTCCACTCTAGAATAAATATTGATATTTTTAAGTTGGCTGTGCCTAAGGCAAACGGTCTCTCTTTCCACTGCCTAGCAACAAATTAAGAGTAATTCCCAAATATTGCTGTGTAAAGACCGAAAACAAACAAATTAAGAAAACTAAAAAACACAACTTCAAGTAATATGAAAGATACATGGAAAGAAAATACGTCCTCTGCTCATAGATGGGGATGAAAAAAGAAAATACTCCCCTCCCAATATTACAGATTTAATATATCTCTGAGAGAAAAGCTACCACATCTTTCAAAGAAATAGATTAAACATTCGTAAAACTCATTTGGGAATGTAAACACACCCCCCGAATAAGTAATTTTTGGAAATAAAAGAGATGAGAGGCATCACATTCCCTAACTTTAAACTGTACTATAAAGATGTAGGAATTAAATTATCTGAGTGTTGGAATAAAATGAACCTTCAGATCAATGGCATAGACTTAGCTACTCTAAGACAGACTATTGGGTGTATGATTAATTAATCTTTGATAAAAGGGCAAAGAATACTAAGTGGGGCAAGAAATATTTCTTCAACGATTGGCATTGGCAAAACTAGTCAGCTACATGCAAAAAAAATCAGACCTCTCTTTTTAACACTATGCACAAAAATCAAATCAATATGAACTAAAGACCTTGATATCAGGTCTGAAGCTATAAGGCACATAATGAAAATGTAGGCAAAACTCATTGACATTGGAGCTGAAGGCAACTTCAAGGATGAAACACAATTGACCAATCAAGTGGAAGAAAAGATAAACAAATGGGAATACATTAAACTAAGAAGCTTTTGCATTTCAAAGGAAACAAAGACCAGCATATAAAATCTGCCCATGGTTTGGGAGAAATTACATACCCAACACTCATCTGATCGAGATTAGTATAAAAGGTATATGAGGCACTGATTGAACTGTACAAGAAAAAAAATTCTATCAAAAAATTGAAAGAAGTATTAATAGAAGTAATTAATAAAAAGAAGTATTAATAGAAATACAGATGGTCAAAAGGCACAAGGAAAAGTGCCACACATCAGTAATCATCAGAAGCAAGTTAATCAATAATAATCTTTACTAGAGAAATCATCATGCATCAAAAAGAATAAGAACACCTAATGCTGGCATGGATGTAGGGAGAAAGTCTCACTTTTGATGGGAATGTACACTAGATTAGCCTTTTTGAATACAATATGGACTTTCTTCAAAAAACTAGAAATTGAGTTACTATTGAGCTATAATTGAGTTACAACAATATCTCCCCTTAAAATATTCCATAGGGGTCCAAAAACACAATGCAAAGACACAATGTACACTCCTTTGTTCATTACAGCACTATTCACAATATCCTGAATCAGGAAACAACCAAAGTGCATTAGAACAGATGGGTTGATATATATATATATATATATATATATATATATATATATATATATATATATCAACCCATGTGTTCTAATGCACTTTGGTTGTATATATATATATATATATATGTATGTATGTATGTATATACGTGGAATACTATGCTGCTGTTAATAAAATTAGATCATGAAATTTGCTTATACATGGATGATATGAAGAGTATTATGAGTGAGTGAAAAGAGTTAGAGGTGAAGGGCTCAACATAAAATGATCACACTCATTTGTGGGATAAAAATAATAGTATAGAAATAATATTCAAGGAGGATAGAGAGGAAGGCTAGAAGAACTAGTCCATGATTAAAAGTTTGCTGCAAAGAGAGAGGATAATGCAATAATAATAAAGAAAGGGCCATTATGACCATGTTGCTTTGAAATGATCATCCTGTACAAGAACTGGGTGCTGAAAGAATGTAAAGTGATGGACAACAAACTCCTTCAGTAACAGCATTGCGAACTACAGTGCCTAAAAGGTAAAAAGGAGGGAGGAGGGAGAGGAAGGGAAGGAGGTTGGCAGGGAATGGAGGGCATTTGGAGACACAGGTGGCGGGAAATATAAACTGGTGTATGGATGTGTATTGAGTAGTAAAAAAAAGGCAAAACAGGGGCTGGGCGGTGGCGCTGGAGGTAAGGTGGCTGCCTTGCCTGCACTAGCCTAGGACGGACTGCGGTTTGATCCCCCAATTTCCCAAGTTCGATCCCCCGATTTCCCAAGCCAGGAGCGATTTCTGAGCGCATAGCTAGGAGTAACCCCTGAGCGTCACCAGGTGTGGCCCAAAAACCAAAAAAAAAAAAAAAAAAGGCAAACAGAAACATCTTATCTCACAATTCTGGAGTCTAGAAATGGGAGGTCAAATTGTTAGAATATTGAAGAAACTATTGCTTGGTGGTTAGTAAGAGAGATAAATAGTACAGCTATTGCAATCTGAGATAAAATATAAAAATTGATTATGTAAATGGTGGAGAATAAACGTGAAAGTGCAAAGAATAGCAGTTATGTTATTTTCCAGTCTGCTTTTCTTCTTTACCTTAAGTAAGGTAATGAAGACATATTACTTTTAGGCCCAGTCTCCAGCTGAGTTTTGTTGGCCCAGGATCCTTAGAGGCAATTCTCTGTCAACCCTGCCTCAGTTTAATGATAGGCCATTGTCTGCAGGCCCTGTAGTGCTGTGAACCACCTAGGTTACAAATATTCAGCTTAGGGCCTCAAAGACCACATTCCTTGGGTCCTTGGAGTTGCAACTTGTGATGATTCCTGGTATCATTGGAATATGGTTTCTGTGTAGAGAGTGCAAAATTCTGAGATCTCTGTGGAGTACTCTCTCTAAAATTAGGATAAATGCCAAAGGTGTATTTTTACTCTAGCACATTGACCTCTTGCTGACCTGTGATAATGATTAAGGTGTATATATAACTTTTCTGGATACTTTGAAATGTATTTAAAAAATAAACAACAGCTGGGAAAAGCGAGGCAATTCTTAGAGGTCTTAAGGACACAGCAAGAAGCACATCTTTACTATGCAAATTAAAATCGTGAACTTGACTATTATAGCCTAACACTGAAACTATTCAAATTGGCCAATTTAAGGTGAAACTATACCCTGCCTTGCCTAGCTTCTGAAAGCAACCGCAGTGAAAGTTCTATCTATTCCTCTGAGTGCAGTTTCTTGATTCTTATGCTGTCTTTTACTGTTGACCCTGCCTCTAAACCTCCTGAAACTATGATCTGTGACTATAATAATCACATTTTTCTGATACTTTTCTCTGTCTTCTCGTATGGTCAAGTTTGACTAATCATTTTACAAAATAATACAAAATAGGAGGCAATATAGACTTAGAAGATTACTTGTATGCAAATCTCAAAAAAATTGAACAAAGAAGTTTAAGACTATTGAAACCATAATATTAGAAAAAAATTTACCCAGACAAGTATCTTCATCTTTACCTAACTTAAGCACTCATTTTTTTTTATTTTTTTAGCATTTTTTTTAATTTTTATTTTGATCATTTGGCTTACATATCTTTCACAGTACTATTTTAGATACATATTAACATTAAATCAGGGGACTACCCATCACTAAATTTATGTTCCCCCCATCCCTATTCCCTTCCTCCAACCCATATTCCCCACCATAACCCCTGGGGCTGCTAGAGTATGTGGTCTCCTCTTTGTCTAGCTTACTATTTGTGATCATATATGTTTGGTCCTGGTACCCTCCCTTGCTTCCCCCTCTATTTGAGAGGTGGAGCTAGATAATTCAAGTCATGTGGTTTTGTTTGAAGGAAAGAAAAACAGTAGAATGGGGTAAAATAAATAGATAGATAGATAGATAGATAGATAGATAGATAGATAGATAGATAGATAGATAGATAGATAAATGAAAAAATCAAATAAACTAAAAATGGGCGGAATCCTTCTAGAGGCTTTCAACCTCAGTTTTAGAGAGGACATGAAAAGGTAATTGAACCACCACCACAATACAGAAAGAATCATCAAATTAAATATCCAGTGAGCACTACAGCAATAGAGACAACACCACTCAATAGTCTCAGTCCTGAAATCAAACCATGCCAGAGAAGCACTCATTTCTTAAAGATAATTTAGAGAAGCTGAAAAAAATCATTGTTGGTTTTTTTTTGTGGTTTTTGGGTCACACCCGGCAGCGCTCAGGGGTTACTCCTGGCTCCATGCTCAGAAATTGCTCCTGGCAGGCACGGGGGACCATATGGGGCACCAGGATTCAAACCGATGACCTTTTGCATGAGAGGCAAATGCGTTACCTCCATGCTATCTCCCAGGCCCCCCAAAAATCATTGTTTTATATATATTCATATATGCACACATTAATATATATGCGCATCTATATATTTTTATATATATGTATATAAAACAGGAGATGCATTTGGTATATAGTTATTGTTAGCTTGTCATGAATTGTGACCTTTTATGTTATAAAGTGATATTTTCTTTGTATAATGTTTTTGGTTCAAAATCTACTTACAGTATATAAAGACAAAACCATGCTTTCTTTTTAAGAAAAAAATTTAATTAAAAAACTGATTTACATCGTAATGGATAGATGTGTTTTTGGCATAGGATATTGATGCCAGTGGAAGACACTGGGTTACTTATGTGAAGAGGGGAAGAGAGAGGCAACAGCATGGAGAAGGTAATTTAACAATCTCCCTACCTCTGATGCCCAGAGGAAGCAGGCTAGATCTATGACTAATGAAACCTGTGGTGAGTTCTTTCATGGCAAAGACACCAAGTCCCATTCATTAATCCACTTGGCATCCATCAAGTTGACCTGGCATCTACTTATTCTACCATATGCAGGAGTTAATCCCCGCCACCCTTTCTTAAGGAGCGAGTTCTTTGCAAGAAAAAAAGGTCAGTTCTAGAATTTGTCCAGGGCTTTCAGATCTGTCACCTTTCCTTACACAAAAGAATTTTAGGAGGAAGTAAGCAGTAAAGTAAAAAGACAAGTTTGATTTGAAGGTATTACTGAAGAATGGTAAGGAGAAGTTACAAAAGGAACAGAATCATACACTCAAGTTCAGTGACTGCTGCTTAGATTCTATATTTTCAGTGTTGTAAAGTCTGCTCTAAGGTTGGATAACTATACTGTTGCTAGGATCTAAAGTTTCATTTAGAATTAACTGTAACCTAGCTTTGTTATAAACCTAAGTAGAGTCATGACAGGCTCAAGTTTTAAGAAATAAAGATGAGGCCAAAACAGTCAGTTTCAGGAACTTCAAAAGGCATGTACCAAAACAGTGAGATAAAATAACATTTGGGGCCTGTGGACAAACAAGGTTCGGGAGTCCAGTGGGCACCCTTGCCCCTCCTCTACTACTTCAACTTCAGCCAACACAGACCCCAAAACCCTATAAAACCACAATATTCTACTTTAGATATTTAGCCATAAAAGGAAACACCCTAGGGGCTGGAGTGGTGGTGCAGCAGTAGGGCATTTGCCTTGCATGTGGTTGACCCAGGGCAGACCACGGTTTGATCCCCGATGTCCCATGTGGTCCCTGAAACAGGAGCGATTTCTGAGCACATAGCCAGGCGTAATCCCTGATCATCACCAGATGTGGCCCAAAATAAAAATAAATAAATAAATAAATAAGGAAATGTCCTAGACAAGAGCCAATCAACATAAAGGTTAACTATGATGGTTTGGAACCTCTGTAACCCAATAAACAGAGCCCCAGAGCTTAATAAGGGGTTTTTGCCTTAGAGGGGTGACTCCCCAGCATGCTGACAAACTCACATGCCTTATTGCAGTGCTATTCATCTCCTTTGTGATCTTTGTAGGATAAATCTCAAATTCTGACCTAACACTTTTCTCCCACTTCATCAATATAATGAAGTCCTGACCCCACAAACCTCTTCTTTCTTATTGTCTTTTTTTTTGCTTACTACATCTTTGTATATCTCTATATGTGTCTTTTGTATTATCCTATTTCAGTGTCTCTCTGAGTAAAATACAGAATTAAGCTTTGCTTAAAGGTAACCAGCAAATAATTATTTTGGTAAGACTATTGGTGTTGGGCCAGAATAGTATCACAGTGATAGGACGTTTGTCTTGCACACAGCTGACACATGATGGATACATATTTGATCCCTGGCATCCCGTATGATCCCCCAAGCCTGTCAGGATTAATTTCTGAGCATAGAGCCAGGAGTATCCCCTGATACACACTGGGTGTGGCCACAAAGTACAAACAAACAAGCAAACAAAAAAACAATTAGTGTTATGGTTGATATGTGTTCTAGTCTATAATATATTTCCTTGTCATTCTGCTCAGCATGCTAGACTGCCTTCCTGTAAAGTCCAGCATTCAACTGGTCACAGGCCTAGGCACTGCCATTCTAAAAAACTTCTCTAGGCCTTTCAGAACTGATAAAGATTTTAGTTAGGTTTTACCTTATTTTATCTAATATAAAGATCATCCCTGGTTCCTTTGTATCTGTGTTTACAACTTGGATTTATCTCCAAAGAGAGATTGTCTTATATTTAAACTTGGGTGGAACAGGCTCAGGATAGCTGCCCCACCTGGGGGTGGTCCCTGTACTCAATAAAAACAGTTTTTTTTTTTTTGTGGGGGGGTACTTGATGGCGATACTAGGTAGAAAAAGGACAGACTATCTGTGTTTCACCCTCAGCCTGGTCTGGTCTGGATTATTTCATGCATGACCCTGATTCAGACTTGTTCACTTGAGTTGGAGATACAGGGCATGGAATGATTTTATATACTCTTCCCATGCAAATAATTAGTCTAAACTCATTTTTTAATAAATTAAACTAATTTGCAAAATTTAGCTCCTTCATTTGCACTCTGAACAAATGTTATTATTCCACTGATAATAATAAATCTACTTTAATTTCAATGAAGTAAATTACATTTGTTTTAATAACTAATATACTTTATTTTAACTCTCTCATCCTATTTTTTTTTAATTTTTAATTATGAGAACAAAGATGCAAAGAAAGAGGACAAGGTAAAGTTACAGTGGAAGGACAATCACCCATAAACAGAATTCTCAGAAGTCCCCTTGCTGATAGTGGTTACAAGTTAAGTGCAGCCGCGAACGACGCTTTTTGGGTGGGGGACCTGGAGAGAGTTCCTTGTTGTTCGGAGCCGGCTCAGTAGAGAAGAAGCAGGGAAGAGGCTGAGCGACTGGCTGGTGTTCATTTTAAAGTCTCTGGGTGCCCAATTGCCCAGCTCGATTGGCCCCACGTGGGTCAGATGGGGACCTGGAGGTTTCTTGTTCAGAGCCTGCTTGGTAGAGAAGAAGCAGGGAAGAGGTCTCATCCTATTTCTATATTTCAATTTATTTTGGTATTTAGGTAATAGGTAATGATATATGATTTTAAATTCTAGCCTTTGTATCAATTGCAAAGATAGACTAAATCACAAGTAAAAGCATTTTTTTTCTGGGAAGGACAGAGAGTGCATATATCAAAGTTTGTGGACAGACCATCTTCATGTCTGATTTACATTTTAATATATGAAGTACAAAAGCAATCACAGGTAACTTAATGAATGAACTAGAAGTTGCTCTCTTAGACAAATACAGTTCTGTATGGCTTGAGTGTTGTAGTTTTCTGCCCTTTCCTTTGGAAACAGTTTTTTTTTTTTTTTATTGCTGCTGTTTGATGCTTCAGTTTATGATGATTCTTTTTTCATAGCTTTGAAACCAGGTCAAAACCATCATTAAACTCAAAAGTTAAAGTTAAGAATAGTTTATCCTAAGTTTTTCCTCCCCTCAAGCTTAACTCTTTGCAGTGAGTTTGTAGATAAGATGCTGTTTCTGGAGACCAACTCAGAGGGGTTTATATTGTTCTTTTTGAAATACATTAATTTGCAGCTTACCCTTTCTTGCCTTTGTCTTTTAGCCTCTGTCACCTCAGGGCAAGATGCCTAGTTGCTCTTTGTTCTTGGCTTTCTTTTGTTCTCTCCTCACCTGAGTGAGAACTGCTATATTCCTGCCATTTCCAGGGCATGGGTGAAAGGTCAAAATGAGATTACCATCCCTACAGGCACTCCTGTAGCTTCAAAGAAGAGTCTTTCCTATGTCTTTTTCATGAGTTTATATGGTTGCCCTTGCCTTTACTCATTTCCAGTAACCCTGTACAGGCTCAATGCTATAGATTAAAGTGATTTAAACCAATAGTAACTGGATTACTTGGAAATCCTCTCCTCCACTTATACCACAGATATTTATTTTCCTGATATTATCTAAATAATACATAGTTAAATTTACTAACTACTCACCATTAGCCAGATGTTAAATTTTTATCAGTTAGGTCTTAGCTGAATTATGTGCTTGTTTGTTTGTCTTAAAAATGATGTGTTGGGCTAGAGTGATAACACAGCAGTAATTGTTTGCCTTGCCAGGATGAACCTGGGTTTGATCCCCAACGTCCCATATGGTCCCCCAAACCAGGAGCAATTTCTGAGTCAGGCGTGATCCCTGAGCATCACTGAGTGTGGTCCAGAAACCAAAAATAAAATAAAACAAAATGAAAATGGTGATGTGTCATCTGGCATACTTTATGCTTAAAACTCTTAAGTTTATTATGCCACTTTTATTATTCTGGAGTTACTCTGGAGGACAATTGAGCCGGCCATGTACTACTTGTCTTAACTTTTCTTTAATTTTTTGAAAATATAATTCTTGATTTTTAAGAAATAGGGCTAATGAAGGTCTAATAATAACTTATTTTTTCTGTTTACAATTTTTATCGGGAAAATTTGAAGTTATTTTTGAAACAATTTGAAAAATTGTTAATAACAAATAGGTTATTTGTTCTTTTCTTGGGGGTGTGGTCAACCCAGCTGCATTTAGGGGTTATTCCTGGCATTGCACTCAGAAAATACTCCTAGGAGTCAAAGGGGACCATATGGAATGTCAGTTAGTGAACCTGAGTTGGCTGTGTGCAAGGCAAATGCCCTATTCACTGTACATAGGTCTAGTCCTGACTGGTTAGTTCTTAACTAGTTTTCTTTTCTTGATTATTTCTACTTATTTCATCATTATCTCTTGTAAATTTTTATCTTTTCTATGATCTTTTAACAATTTTGTATTGTATTTGTTAAGGTCAATCTCGACTTTGTCCCAAAAGAAACAGAGAGCACACAGAAATTCAAATTACACTGAAAGGTTTATTGATCCAACTTGCTGGGGTCTATTGTCTCTTGTTGAAATGGGTTTCAATGTGGACCCAAATGGCAAAGTTTCACATTTTTATACTTTCAACTAACATAGTCACTGAGGAATTTTCCACAGCTATGAAGTCATACTCTGGCAGTGTAGCAAGATATGTTCCAGGACCACTCCCTTGATAAACACATGGAGGTTTTTAGGTTCTCTCACCTTCTCATGGTAACTAAGATAGTTTTCTCAGTCTTCCTTCTCTGGAGGGATAAGTCGCTGTGCTCTTAATTAGAGGTCATTCATGTTTAAGTACCTGCTGACCCTCCTTATTTTACCCTAAAGCAGCTTCAGGTGTGGTCCTCAAAACAGTCTGCTGGAGCCAAGGCAGGTAGGGGTCAAAGAGCAGTGGATTGGTCCACCCCAGTGGTCGGCAACCTTATTTTTTCAACTGAGCCAAAGCTCACCAAAACCACGATTGAAATTTATTTAGAGAGCCACATTTTTTTTTATTTTTGATTTTTTGTTTTTGTTTTAGTTTGTTTGTTTGTTTGTTTTGGCAGCGCTCAGGGGTTACTCCTGGCTCTATGCTCAGAAATCGTTCCTGGCAGGCTCAGAGGACCATATGGGATGGCGGGATTC
>PVKC010003976.1:9121-37069 GCA_004027635.1 Crocidura indochinensis
AGGGGTTACTCTTGGCTCCATGCTCAGAAATTGCTCCTGGCAGGCATGGGGGACCATATGGGGCACCGGGATTCGAACTGATGACCTTTTGCATGAAAGGCAAACGCCTTACCTCCATGCTATCTCCCGGGCCCCTATTTTGTTTGTTAATTTTAATGGTAAGTGTAATTATCAAAATAGTAAAGTAAAGTTTACAAATTGTCATAGCCCATAATGGGATCATTAAAATCATTATTTGAGAACTTATTGAGCTATTTGTTGCTAGTTGAGCCTTCTGTATGTTTTTTTTCTTTCATTTATTGAGCTTAGTTCCATTCAACTTTCCCATCTAATTTTCTGTGGATTTCTGGGCTGTCAGTGCTGTGGAATTTGGAGGTGTCATATGACCACGTATATTGTAGAAGACTGTTGTATTCATGAGTTTCAGCAACTAAGCTCGACATTTCTTCTAAGACTCATGAAGCTGTTTTTTTCTAAATCTTCTAAATTATTTATATATATATACATATATATATATATATATATATACTTATTTAGTCTTTGGGCTACATTCAATGGTGCTCAGAGCTTACTCTTAGCACTACACTCAAAGATCACTCATGATGGCCTCGGAGAACTATATGGGATGCTCGGGTTCAAACCCAGTAGGGCTACATGCAATTGCCCTGTCCAATGTTCTATCACTGTGGCCCCATTCTACATCATTTTAAAGAAGTCCATGCTCTTTTCTCAAAGTGCGGTGATGCCAAGATTCTCCAGGCCTCAGTGATAGTAAAGAAAGAAGCCAAGGTTGTTTTTTTAAGAAGTTGAGATTTAGTCATAGAAGCCACATGCTAAGCTAAGCTACTTCCTAGGAACTAAAAAGAACACAGTTGAGGAAGACTATTCCATGCTTAACTTTTGGCAGCCCCAGTCCAGCACATTTTTATTAATAAACCCTCTCTGAGTTGTTCTGATTATTGGTATTTCAGGGTAAAAGAGACAAGCGGAGACCAAATATTTTAGGGCTAATGTGATAAAGCTTCCTCGGACCCTATTCATTCTGTGGTAGCTCTCAGTAAAAAATAGTAGGTCTAAATAAAATAGCATGCTACAGAGTCCAAAATGATGCATAGCAAGTTCTCTTCAGTTTCAAATCCTCAAGTTTACAGGAGAGTGGGTATAAAATGTAAAGGTGGTTTTATTCAAAGATCAGTTTCTGTCATGTAGAAACTATTTTGAGTTAGAGTTTAAGTTGAGGTTAGATTTGATTCACCAGGGTTTACTTTAAAAAAAAGAAAAGAAAAGAAAAACTTTAAAATGTAACATATGTGTGTTGGAGAAGCTTCAAAATTACTGGAGACAATATAAAGTAAGATTTTGTTTGATTTTGGTATTAGTGGTGTTCAGGGCTTACTTCTAGCTCTTTACTCAGAGGCTATTTCTGGCAGAGCTTATAGGCTGTTGGGGATTGAACTAAGGCTGGCTGTGCAGAAAATAAGAGCACTGCCTGCTATATTTTTGTTCCAGCCTCAACTAAACTTTTAAAAATTTGTTTTGTGGGGTCAAAGCAATATCTGAATTGCTGGGAATTAGATCCAGGTTGTCTGCATGCAAGGCAAGTGCCATACTTGCTGTATACCTTCACAACTAATCATTTAAAACCTCATTTTCTATTGGACTAGAGAGATAATACAGAGAGTAGGGCATTTGCCTTGCACGAGGTAATGTAGGTTCAATTCTTGGCACCACATATGCTTCCATGAGCCCCACTAGAAATGGTCAGGTATGACCCCCCAAAACAAAGACAATAAATAAGTAAATAAATAGATAAAACTTATTATTCTACCATTCAATGCTAACATTTAATACCTTCTAAACTATTTCTCTGTCCTTCATGGATGTTTTCCCCCATAAAAATGGAATTTCACAGAAGATACTATTGCAATAAGCCCATTCTAAACAGAATTTTTGGGGGGTTTTGGGTCACACCTGGCAGTACTCAGGGTTTACTCCTGACTCTATGCTCAGAAATCGCACCTGGCAGGCTCAGTGGACCACATTGGATGACGGGATTTGAACCACAGACCTTCTGCACGCAAGGCAACCATACTATCTCTCCAGTCCCAGAATATTTTTTCTTGACTTTTATTTTTCTTACTTGTATCAACCTTTGTCTTTTGTCTTTGTCTTTTCTTCAGATGACTGTATCAGTGGTTCTTAGACACACCAGGTAAGTGATTAACACCATCAGAAATTATTTCTTCTCTCCACCCCAACCTCTTGGGAGAGGAGAATGGTGAAGCACAGCAACATCAGGGCCTATTAAGAAGATCAACTCTCCCATCTCTTCTTGTTAAGCATGGCTGTTAAATAGTCAGGCCCAGGATGAAAGGAAAAGTACAAGGCTGAGTAAGCACTTTAGACCGTCATGCCCGGCACCTGTTCCACTAAGTGTGCCAGTGTGTAGAACACTCTAGAAGGAAAGGAAAGATGCTTTCCTTGACTATAACTGTATTCCCTCATCTCAAGATTCACCATCCTTACCGTTTGTTTTCATCCAAGGGCTCCAGACAGAGACCAAAGGGGGGGGGGGGAAGCCTTCTGGGAAAGCAATCCCTGAGACCTCAGAAAAAGCCATGGATACATGTTCTGGAGGCCTAGCTCTCTGGCCTCTGAACCTGAGAAGAAATGTTTGCACAAATTCTCTTCAGTTTCAGGCTAATTGAGTGCATTGTGTTTGTCCTCTGGGGACAGGCACTATTTCGTCCCTGGTCCTTGGCAAGTAAGAGCCCCACTGGAGTTGAAATGCACCCCCTGACTAGTCTGTCCATTGGATTAAGTTGGACTTTTCCATTCCTCAGCATGCACCATGTGCATTCCAGGGAAGAAAACAGGTTGTCTGGTACAATGGCAAGCTTCGTATGGTCTGCAAGTGACCTATAAAAATCCCAAGAAGGCTCTGAGGAGGAAATACTAATTAAGGAAACTCGGCACGTCTTCAGCCTGCTTATTAGTCAGAAGGACATAATAATAGGTAAAGTAAAGAAGCTCATAAATTACCAATGAAGCCCAAGCAGAGTTGGGGGTGGGGCCTGGCAGGTGGGGACCCAGAGTTCATTTCTGGGATTAATGGAATCCTGCCTGATCCTTAGGCTTGCCCAATGTCAGGTATGGCGTTTCCTTCCTGCTGCTCAAGGGAAAGGTGAGTAAGTTTGAGGGAGGTTATTGTCATATAATCATAAGCCAGAACAATACTTGTCTGGGCTGCAGAGGGAAGTGGGTCAACCAAGATGGTTAGAATCTCAATCTTTTCCTTGGAGAGTTCTCTGGGATCAGTGAAGTACTTTCTCCAAACTTTCTCTTGCTCAGTTCTGCTTTTTTCTCTCCCAGTCTTTCAACAGAGGAATCAAAGGAAAAAAAATAAACAGCACAGGACTGCCTAACACTTCCAAAACCATACCTTCCCCAGGCTTCATGTTCTACCCTCTGGTCATCAAAAACCATCTGGCAAAAGATCAACGTATTTGGATAGAGAGCAACTTAAGAATTATACAACTATGCAACTCAATCGATACACAAGGCAAATCAAGGAGCTGGTTTCATGTACTTCTGGTTAAGAATTTGTTGTTTATCATAGGCCCAACGGTTCAACATCTTGATAAAACAAAACAGAACCTCCATGACACCCACATTTCCATGATTCAGGATTGGTTGAAATAGGAAATGTTATATGAGGCATCTCTAGTAGCATCTCTGGTGCCCTGAAGTTTTAGTCTATGTAGACAGTGATGTTACACTTGCCATCAAGAAACTGAGTAGCAATAGTAGTGGGCAACTGGCCTGGTTGGCCTTTATTAAATTCTCTATCCCAGGCATGTAGACATATTTAGATGCTCTTTCTAGTCATCCCTATGTACCTGTCAGGAACTCAAGGCTCAGAAAGTGATGTGACTACCCAGGAATCATATCGTATCTGAGGCAAAAATCAAACTAAGCACTGTTGGATTCCAGAATGAAATTTCCATTCAGATTTTTCAAAATCAACCCAAATTTGCTACGATAACCTGGTTTCCTAATTGTAGGATTCCAACCACAGTTTGGTATGATCTGAGTTGCAAATTAGTATGGAGGTTCAGATCACAAGCTATGAAACTAGAAAAATCTTAGAGCCTTTCTTGTTCCCCTAAAGGCAAGAGTCTTAACTTCTTCTATCCTCAGTTTCCACATCTGCATAATGGGGGAAATAAGAAATACCGTAGTGTGAACTAAATGAGATATTTCACTTTATTTAGAGCTTTGCCTACAATGCTGTGAGCAACAGAATCTAGGCAAGTCATTGGCAGCTTGCCATAAATTGGGGAGTGTCAGCTTCTGGGGACACCCAGGTGGGAGGGGCTGGGAGGTAGAGCCCTTCAAGGAGCCACAGCAAACGGTGCTCAGGGTATCCACAATTTCTATGAAACCCATAATTATAACCTCCCCTGCCACCACCCTGGCCCTGGGGCAACGATGGCATCTTGCTGCTCTCTGGGGCCAGGTCTGATCACTGAATGGATGGCAGACTTGGGGTGCCGCAAAATGGGTGGGGAACAGGTGGGAGTTAGGACAGGACACACCCAGAATCATACTGTGGAGCACCCACCCTGACAGAGAAGCTGCCTCTGTTCCTTCTGCGGGAGGAGATAGCAAAGTGAGATCAAAAGCATGGGAGTTTCTGCCCAGGTTTATGGTTTCACTTCCCCTCTGAGTATGTGTGAAGAATGTTAAATTTGAAGGAAATTTATACTAAATCACAGCTTCCCTCATGCAATAATTCTCACCATAGGACAAACGCAAAGCTGTGCACATTTTAACTGAAATATAATATAATCTTCCAAAAGCAACAGAGGATAAAATCTATTGCTCTTCTGTATAGAGCCAAGTATATTCCAGGTATTAATCTCTATTTTTTTTGTTTGTTTGTTTGCTTTGGTGTCACATCTGTGTACATGTCTTACCCCTGTCTCTATCTCAGGCATCCTTCCTGGCAGGGCTTGAGAGACCATAGAGGTGCAGGGGATTGAACCTAGGTCAGCTGCATACATGATCAGCACCTTACTGGCAATACTATCATTCTAGCCCACTGGTCTCTATTACACGTCTTTTCATTAATCCTGTCCTGTAAGGTGATTATTGTTATCCCTGTTTTATAAATGAGAAAACGGAAGCTCAGAGAAATTAAATAACATAAACTGATCAAAGTCACAGAATTAGAAAGTAAGGGTATTCCCCTGCTCAGCCTTATGACTGACTTATCTATCCCATGAGCTATTGGATCCCACTTTGGTGAAACCAATGTCAAAGGAGCCAATCCCTAGTACCAAAGTCCACACTCAATGGCCCTCCAGACCAACCTCTTCCCCAAGCATAAATAGTTCTCTTTTGGTGCATCTGAGTTCTTGTTTGGACAGAGTTTGCAGCTCACACTCCTAGACCTCCTGGGAATAGCTTTAACTAGCAATCCTGACTAGGCTCTGTTCTTTTCCTTATTCTATAGATGGGATCCAGAGAGGTGAGGTCCTTGTCCAGCCAGAGAACAGTGGGCCTGAGACTTGATTCTCACCTGAAGCCCTAATACTCCCCTCTTTTGGGGCAGGGTTTCTGAGAGGGAATCCTCTCAAGGATTTATTCTTCTGGGTTAGAAGATGTCTTCAAATTTAAAAAAGAAAAAAACCTGACAAAAGCATTTTGGGGAGGCAATAACCTTTTTCTTAGCCTTGTGCTGAGTTCAGGGCTCTGAGACTTTTGTCAGGCCCAGGAATTTCACAAGAGAGACCCAGATGGCCTGAAGTACCATATAGGCAGGGCCCAATCCACCACTGTCAAGATTTGCTTTCCTTGTATCTGTTTTATATTGAAATGTACATAGATCTTTTTTTGGAGAAAGGAAAACTCTTCTAAAATGCCTGAAGATTACTGTTAGTCCCGGAGACATAGAAAGGAGAAGAAACTAAGAAACTTTCTTGGTTTCTTTTTTTGTTTTTGTTTTTGTTTTTGTTTTTGGATCACACCTGGTGACACTCAGGGGTTACTCCTGGCTATGTGCTCAGAAATCACCCCTGGCTTGGGGGAACATATGGGAATCTTAGTTAGTCCTAGGCTAGCGCATGCAAGGTTTTATGTCCTACACCACTGCTCCAGCCCCACTTTCTCAGTTTCATTTTGAAGAGCTACCAGGGAATAGACGTACTAATCAATCTATTGCAATACAACAGCAGTCTTAACAACAACTGAGATAGAGACATCTGGGGCCCAGTGTGGTATTGAGTGTTCAGGGAAGACTTCCAGGAAAAAGAAGCACTGAACCACATTTGTATGAGTTGGATTCTGTCCCACAGGATTGGGAAAGAATGTTCCACATTACAAAGGCACATAGGTTTGATGAAAATGACATTTATGAGGAAGTTCTGGGTTGAAAAACTTGGGGACACCAGCATATCTTTATTAACTAGTAGCCAAAAATGGGATTATGGTAGGAATGACTTTTAAACTGCCAGTGACTTCTCCCATCAGTAGACTCATTGTGAGGAAGGGATCAGACATGTTTTGATTTCTATGCAGGATTCTGTGCTAGATTGTGAGGACGAGCATACAAACTAGACAAAGCTCTGGAATCTCTGTTGCTCCAACCTCTGGGTTGTGGAGGAAGTAACCATGTAGCTGACCTATAAACTGACCTATACCTTAGTGTAGAACATGGAATTGGTAACATCTAGAGATGGGCAAGACAGCCCAGAGATGTGACCATCCCAATGAGAATATGCAGGGAGGGCTGCTCTGGTGAGACACATAGAAGCTAGAGTTGGAGACGTGAGGTCGATTGCGATAGACAGGGAGGGGAGAATATGTTCTAGGCCAAGGAGAGAACAGTGGCAGGAAGGGCTTGGAGATAAGAACATGCAGGTGTGACCCAGGAGCATCGAGGCTAGACTTGGCATAGCACTTAGGGCAGGGATGGAAGTGGAGGATGAGATTGGAGAAATCTGTGGGAACAGAGAGTAAAAGGCAATGAGGCAAGCATAGGCACCTCAACCCAGTGCTGTGAGCAACAGGATCCAGTCAACATCCTGAGCAATGAAAGTGTATCCTGTAGCCTTAGGCAGAGTGCTTAGCTCCTTTTGTTAGATTTAGGCAATAATAATGAGATCCCATGATTGATGTGAGGTAAAGTATCTCGGAGATTCAAAAGGTATGGCACAGAGTTAGCTACACAGCAAGTTCGTCAATTATGCTGGTGCCTATTACCAACCATTGCTTCCTCTTTCCAGGTCGGTCAAGAAAAGGGTTCAGGCTCTGATAGTCCTATCTATTCATGTGTTGGTACATTTGGTACTGTTATTTGCTATCCAGTTGGTGGCCCTCTCTGATCCTTCTTCTGCCCCAGAGGAGTCATGGAGAGGACAAGTAGATGTCTGCCAGAACCTCTGCAGACAGAGGCTTTTAGGTGGACAGGCCTGGTAGCTCACCACCAAGGCCACATCCTATTCTTTTTTTTTGGAGGGGCGGAAATCACACTTGACTATGCTCAGAGATTTCTTCACTCAGGAATCACTCCTGTCAGTGCTCAGGGGACCACATGGATACCAGGGATTGAACCAGAGTTGACTGCGTGCAAGGTAAGCACCCTCACCTCTGTGCTATTCCTTCAGCCCAACAACATCTAATTCTTGACATTCCCAAAATGTTCCCACAAACACTTTTCTTAGTAACTCATAACAAGTTCATTTTATAAATGTATGCTGAGTCTTGTTTGGTTTAAGTAAAATTTCTGGGGAACATGCACCCATCTTTGTTAAATGAACAATTAAAGATCTGGGATGAGGCAGCTTAGGGCTTTAGGTCTGAGATGATCTGTAACCTTTGATTTTCCAGGATAATCTCACTCCAGTATTACTTGAGTCTGGGTACCATCAAATAACAACATGCCCCTTTCGACAATTATGGACAATTGGTAACTGCTCATGGCTTGCTTGCTTTCACCTTTACTCCTTATTCTCATCCATATTAAGAGATACTTATCATTATAATTTACATTTTATTATTTTTCAGGCAATTCATGGGGTTTGTTTATTTATTTTTATGTGAGAGACCATAAAAGATGCATAATTGAGGAAATACAGTGAACATGTGTTGCATATACATAAAATGATGGAGAAACATTGTCATGGTGTGTATTTTAGAACAGTAAATAGGAGCATAAAGGCTGAAGGTCAAGAAAGGTTCTACTGTATTGTTTCCATTGGCTACAGTCTCCACTGGTTGGTAATATCCGGTAAGGAATCTGGGGTATTTTGCAGTGCAAAAGTGTTTATGTCTTTGTCAATTACAAAGTTATTCATAATTGAGTTTCAGGCATACAGCATTCCAACACCAGTCCAATCGCTTCCTTCCACCAACATCCCCAGTTTCTCTCCAATCCACTAGCCCGACTCTACTACAGGAACTTTTTTTAAAAATAAATGTTGGGGGGCCGGAGTGATAGCATAGTGGTAGGGCGTTTGCCTTGCAAGCAGCCCACCAGGGACAGACCTGGGTTCGATCCTTAGCATCTCACATGGTTCCCCAAGCCTACCAGGAGAGATTTCTGAGTGCAGAACTAGGAGTGATCCCTGAGCACTGCTTGGTGTGGCCCAAAAACAAAAACAAAAGTTGGGCACTATGGTTTACGCAAGGGTATCATGCATCGTTAGGTCACACCTTGCCTCTACCCCAAAACAAAGGGGTTCCTCCATCTTCCTCTTTCCTTTCATCTATCCCTTTCATATGTAACAGTATATCTGGATCTCACTCAACCTCCTCTCTCCTCGCTCACCCAGTTGAATTTGTACTGGTAGAATAAAGAAAGATCAGTTTGGTTTGGCACATGGCAGAGTCCACAATGCAAGAAGCCATGATTCTCTCCTGACTGGCTTGGTTTATTAATTTTTTGCTGCTATTCTTCTTCAGACCCATCCACCTAGGGTTGCCATAAGGTGATTTCACAAAGCATAACACTTCAGCACCTTACAGTGTTTCCTCTTCCTCCAGAGTGAACACTTTTCTCCATCATTTCCATAGTCCCTATCCCTTCCTTTCCCTTTCCCCCAGTGGGTCTTCCTACTGAAGATTTTTGCAATTCTATTCTCTTAGGCATTTTTTATTTCCTACTATATTTCTTTATGTTCCTCATATGAAAGAGCTTTTGGCTTCTCTGACTAATTTCATTCAGCACGGATACTCTCCAGATTCATTCACATAGCAGCAAATTTTATCTTTTCTTACAGTCCAGTCATATTCCATTGTGTATAGGTACCATAGCTTCTATTCGTAGGCACTTATTCACTCTTTTATTTGGATTAGAAAAATGAATTTGAGTCAGATAAGAAATTTAGACTTCCTAGACTACATGGAATGCATCAATATAGGAAACATTATTTCTTTTGTTCAGTTTTTGTTTGTTTAGTTTTGGTTTTGGGGTCACACCCGGCAGCATTCAGGAGATACTCCTGGCTCTATGCTCAGAAATCGCCCCCGGCAGGCTCAGGGGACCATATGGGATGCCAGGATTTAACCCACCGCCCTTCTGCATGCAAGGCAAACACCCTACCTCCATGCTATCTCTCTAGCCCCATTTTGTTCAGTTTTATGTTTTGGGGCCACATCTGTTGATGTTCAGGCTCTGTACTTGGGAATTAATCCTTGCAGTGCTCAGAGGACCATATGGAATGCTAAGGATCAAATTTTGGTGCCCTATTCATTGTATTATTTCTCCAACCCTGAGACACCACTTGTCTAGCACATTTAGGAGACCCACATTTTGCCACATCTGGTCTAAATATGCTCATTGCCTTCTATGCAGAAGTTTGGGAGTATGTCTAAGGAGAAACTCAATTTATGTTTTTTATTTTTCACTCCCAACCAGACCCTGGGCACTGACTGTTGATGCACAAGCATCCACCCTCCATGCCTTGATGATTGCCTCACTAACCCACAGTTCTTAACTGTTCACCATAACCCAGGAGAATGGTATTTGGGCTGAACGGTCTTTAGAATTCAAAGGAGGGAGCAGACCACCAAGGCCATAAAGGTCATATCAAAGAAGAAGACAGGGTCATCATTTTAAAGGTGGGGTGGGAGAAGTTTTGATTCGACACACTGTTATTGACCTAGCAGTGCTCCAAAACTACTCCTGGCTCAGTTGTTGGAGGTTCCTCCTGGGTCCCTCCTAGGATTTCCCAAAGCAACATACTCATGAATATAATATATACTGAGTTTATCTTGGGACATACTCAGAAAATGATGCTGTGCCAGGTCTTCTATAGCTATCTTTTGAGCACCTTCTATGTATGTATCAGGCTCTGTCCCAGGTATTTTGTAGATTCTTGAGTCTGTACAAGAGCAGAAACAACTCAAATACTGATATCCAAGAATATACTGCAGGCCAGTGGCCTAGCATGGCCTCTAGGGAGCTTGCAGAAGGCCAAATGACATTTAAAAGGCACAAAAAGAGAATTACTCTGGAACTGGATGGGGGGATAAAGGCTCTCTAGCTCATCCTTATTACTCATAGGTTCCCTTCTGCAAATGTGCTGACTCACTAATATTGATTTGTAACCCCAAATCAGAGTTCTCCTTCTCAGAGGACACACAGCTCAGGTTGCAAAGGGACCTTCAATTTTCTTTTATTGCTTTTTATTTTGTTTTGTTTTGTTGTGTTTTTTTTTTCAGCCACACCGGTGATGCTCAGGGGTTACTCCTAGCTACGTGGTCAGAAATCTCTCCTGGCTTGGGGGACTATATGGGACTCTGAGGATGGAACCCAGGTCTATCCTGGATCAGCATGTGCAAGGCAAACTCCCTACCACCGCACTATCACTCTGGTCCCACTTCCACTTTCTTGTTCCAGATCTTCTCCTAGAAACAAGGACTCTTTTATGTCTTTTCGTGGTGACTTCAATATTTAATGCGGCTCCCAAGCTAGGGAAGAGATGAGCCTTAATGTTCTTTAATGAAAGAGAAGTGGTGTGTCTTCAGAGCAGCCACCTTCTATTGGGGCTAGGGGTTAAAACTCTTGCCAACTAGGGTTCAATCCCTAGCACCAAATATGGTCTCCTGAGCTCCACCAGGAGTAAGCCCTGAGTACCACTGGGTACAATTCCAAAAGAAATAAAATCAGAAAACCAGAGATCCACCTCTATCCTGGGACTAAGATGCATCCTGGCAGAGACACACACACATCCAACAAGATGCCACAGGAAGCAGACAAAATTGGATCTGTTTATAGGGCATAGGTTCCAATCATTTTCCCAGGGCCAGTGACTCAGAGCCCCCAATTTCACATTTGCAAGGACTTTATGATACATGACTAGCACCCACAGGCAGGCTCTGAGCTTGTACCAATAAAGTGAGAACTTGTTAAAAGTGGCCTTTCCTCACCACACATCCTCACAGACACATACATAAATGCATCTACTCAAGCACATGCTCATTGTTTAGAACTTTTTAGTTAAGGGAAAAATGCAAAGAATTGAACAGCTATCTTCATTTCTTCATGGCCACCCCAACCAAACAATCTTTTTTTCTGTAACAGTTCTGTAACAATCTTTTTAGTTTCTCTAACAGTTCCATGTCAGGTTCTTACATACATTAGCCTTTAACACACTTTTAAAAGGGGCCAGAAAAATAGCACATCAGTAGGGTATTTGCTCACAGCTGATCCAGGAGGAAAAGTGGTTCAAATTCTGGCAACCCATATCATCCCCATGCCTGCCAAGGGTGATTTCTGAGTACGGAACTGGGAGTAACCCCTGAGTGCCACCCAATGTGACCCAAAAACCAAACCAAACCAAACCAAAACACTTGTATTTCTAAAATGTACTTATTACTTTACTTGCAGTGGTCCTCAAACTTTTTAAACAGGGCCAGTTCATTGTCCCTCAGACTGTTGAAGGGCCTGACTATAGTAAAAACAAAAACTATGAACAAATTCCTGTGCACACTGCATATATCTTATTTTGAAGTGAAGAAACAAAACGGAAACAAATACAATATGTGGCCCGAGATCCATAGCTTGAGGACCACTGCTTTACTGGGTCAAATCGAGTACAGGGGTTAAAGTGCTTATCTTGCTTGTGACTGATGCTGGTTTGAAATTGGGTACCACCAAGAGAGATTGAGCTCAGAATCAGAAGTAACCCTAAGGCACCTTAAGTATAGCTGTCTCTCTACCCATTCCCAGAAAATATGTAATGCTTTTCTTACTGAAGTGTACTAATTCTTAAATCTTATTATTCAAACTCCCATACCTTAGGGCATGGATCCCCTATGTAGGGCTTTTTTACTAAGCATAACATGGGGCCTTTTTTACTAAGCATAACATGGGGCCTTGTGTGTTGCTTAGAGATTTCTTGTTCCTGTTTCAGGTCTCAGCAAGTTGGGCAGCACTTTCTGTTTCTGTTTCACAGACCTGCCTTGCCTCATCTGTATGGTGCCTCTTATTTATTGAAGCATTTTCTTGTTGGATGGACTTTTAGATTGCTTCTATTTTTTACTGGTACATGTTTTTTCTTTCTTTCTTTCTTTCTTCTTTCTTTCTTTCTTTCTTTCTTTCTTTTGTTCTTTCTTTCTTCTTTCTTTCTTTCTTTCTTTCTTTCTTTCTTTCTTTCTTTCTTTCTTTCTTTCTTTCTTTCTTTCTTTCTTTCTTTCTTTCTTTCTTTCTTTCTTTCTTTCTTTCTTCCTTCCTTCCTTCCTTCCTTCCTTCCTTCCTTTCTTTCTTTTTTCTTTCTTTCTTTCAGGATGAAGGGGTGTTGGTTACTGAACCAAGATGCAGAGAGCCCTTAGGTACCCAAGTCTTCCCTTCCTCCCCCTCTTCCCTTTCCCCAGACTTTTCCTAAAAGAGATGTGGCCAGTCTTGCTGACCTGTGTGGGTAGAACCAAAGCCAGAGATTGCAGAGTAGAGAATACCGAGCAGGAATCTTTTTGGAAATGGAAATGCCTCAGAATGGCGCCTCCAGAAAGGCTTTCTGGAGACAGGAAGAAACCTCCTTCACTTCCTGGTAAGTTGTTTTAAAGGACCTAGTTCTTATTTTAGGGGGCCACACCTGGTGGTGCTCAGAGCTTACTCCTGGCTTTGCACTCAGAAATTGCCCTGGCAGGCTCAGGGGACCATATGGGATACCAGGAATTGAATCCAGGTCAGCTGCATGCAAGGCAATGCTCTACTGCTGTGCTATCGTTGTGCTAGGTCCCTAGAGGACCTAGTTCTGAAACTCGAAAGGGCTGGTCCAGTGTCAAGCACAGGCATCCTCTCATGTCACACACGTTCGCACTCACATGCACACAAGCACACTCGCACGCACAATGTGGGTCAGAACTCATTTTGTGGTGAGACTTGCTCCAACGTGGGGGTAGTGTTAGGACCAGAGAACCAGGAGGAATGTCCTGGGAGCTCGGGTTACTGAGAGCGAAGCGGGTGCCTGGGAGGGCAGGGTGGGCGGCCACGGGCATGGAGCTGGCTCCCTGGCAGTGCGTGTGGTCCAATTCCTCAGGCCCTTGTGCAAACACATGGCTTTGTCGCTAACTGAATAGGAAAGTCAGCCCAAATTAGCACTAATGTGAGGGCGTTTAACCCTCTTGTGAGGCCCTTTGAGAAAGCACAAAAGAACTTTTTCAGAGGCCGGCAGTCCAGCCCAAACAGGTCTGACGTGGAGGCACATGCCCAGCTGGAATGCCAGGCCCCAGGGAGCCTCGGCAGCTACCCTCTTCCAGGATCTCAGCAGAAAGAATTTTGCACACAGCTCTGGGACATGCAGGACCTTTGGGCCAGGGCTTCAGAATCAGGAGAAAGGATCTCCAGGCAGATTAAGGTTTTGATGCCAGAGAGGCCTGTGTTCAAATTCAGTCATTGTCTTCACCATTGAGACTCCCCAAGCAAATCCATCCCTTCTGAGCCATTGTTTCCTCATTTATTAAAATAGGGATGGTATTGAGAATGTGTTAGAAAGGTGACATAAGGGGCTGGGCGGTGGCGCTAAAGGTAAGGTGCCTGTCTTGCCTGCGCTAGCCTTGGACGGACTGAGGTTCGATCCCCCGGTGTCCCATACGGTCCCCCAAGTCAGGAGCGACTTCTGAGCGCATAGCCAGGAGTAACCCCTGAGCATCACTGGGTGTGGCCTAAAAACCAAAATAAATAAATAAAAAAATAAAAATAATAATAAAAAAAAAGAAAGGTGACATAAAATGCTGATACTGATGATAGATCAGTCTTCCCATGAGGATTTTTGCCTATCACACTAAAATGCCAGAAATGGGGGCTGAGTTCATGCTTACAAACAAGAGTTCTTATTTCAGTCTTAAATGCTATATAGCCCTCAGGCACCTTTGGGAATGAGCTAGGAGTAGTTCCCAAGCACAGCTGAGTATGACCAAAACCAAAATCAGTAAACCAAAACGTTCAGAAATGGGGGCTAGAGAAGAACCACAAAGGGCAAGAGTAATAGCCTGGCATAGCTGGAACTCCAGGTTTAATCCCCAACTCCACTTGGTCTCCCTACTACCACTGGCATAGTCTCATGGTTCTTCACACCACTGGGAAATGAACACACACACACACACACACACACACACATACACACACCCCACACACCCCACACCACACACCCCAAAACCAAACAAACAAAAAAGTCAGCATTGCCTGCCCTGCCTGTATTCCTTTGCTTCTTTCCTATTTTGTCATCCTCCCATGCCCTTGTCACCTTCTAAACTGCTATAGATGTTACTTAATTCATTCATCATCTGCCTTCAATGATGAGCTGCAGAGGGTGGAGCTGCCAAGCTTCTGCTCATTGCCACAGCCCAGGAGTCTGGCATAGTGCCTGGCCCATAGGAAGTCATTGGTAACAGATAGCTCCAGTGGTGGCAGTATTAGCCTCATTTTCCTTTAAACTGGGCACAGAAACAACCAGATCTCTGTGGTGTCAGGCACAGCAAGTCAGGTTCCCATCTACCTCATACTGAAACCAAGGAAGAAATATTTGGGCTCATGAGAGGGCTGAGCCTTGCCCCCAAGCTTTCTCTGAGGGAGTATATTCCTGTGTGCATGTTTCTCTGTGTGCCTGTATTTTACCTTCAGTTCTATGGCCTGATCGGCCTACATTCTCCACAGGGCTGCTTCCCTTTCTATCAAAATGGAGTCATTGCTCCCCCATTGGGTGTGGAGCTGCCTGCGTGCGTTGGTTGAAGTATAGGATGGGTGAGGTTTTGGGTTTGCCGGCACCAGCGGCCTGTGCTTCAGAACAGGCCTGTCTGGGCCTGCCCATTCCCAATCTGACCACAAAATCAGGGAACCGACTGAACCCCAAATTCTAGGGGAGCTCGGCCTGAGGCCCAGAGCTATGTGAGGCACCTCAGTCTGAACTCTGAGGCTTCTGCTATCATCTCTCTGGCCTTATTCCAACTTTTATTAGAAAGGATGTTGAGCCAAAGGGCCTCACAGACCCATAGGACAGCTGGTTCTGAAAGGACGCTAATGTTTCCTGATCATCAACTATGGAAGGAGCTGGAAAGGATGGAAGAGCCTTTCAGACCCAGCCCTGCTCTGTGGGCTCAGGCGGTGGGCGTTAAACAACAAAGAGTTTCTTAAACACAGCTGTGATGAGGCTGAGGTGGAATAGTGTGGGAGGAACTGTGGGTGCTTGTTACTGGGGGTGTTTGCTGAAGAAATAACCCCTAAGGTACAGCCCATAGAGGTGAAGGAAGTGGGGGGTTAGGAGTGGGGTATGTAGAGGATTGTGTCAGGAAAGAGGAACAGCAGTGCAAAGGCCTGAGAGCAAGGTTGCTACACAAACCATTATTATATCTTTATGTCAGTGAACCTCTGTTTCTTCTTGCGAGGAAAGGTCTGATTGTGTATCCAAGGAACATGAGTTTTGAGGAAGTTATGGAAGCTACATGGCATTCCAGTCACATTTTGAGTCTGTGGGGTTCTCCTGGAGATTCAACCAGGCTTATTCATCCTTTGAAAAGGCCAGCCTCATATATGTGAAAAATGTTTGAGAAGTTCCAAGGTTCACGAGGATTCTGGGAGTAAACTCATCCTGAAGGAAAGAGGGTGTGAGGGGGAAAGTAGAGAGCTTATTTCCGAGGTGATTCCGGGATTTGGACATCGTTTCCTGGCGTGGTTCTTCCCTGGACGCCATCCCATCTGATCTACCTCCGCTGAAATGAATCATAATGCAAAGAGGCCAGATGTGTGTAGGTAAGTAAATAAACCAAACATGTGGCCCAGTTCTCTCCTTCTGGAGGAAGCGGCTTGATCAGAGTGCCCAGACAACATAGAGGACATCTTACGTGTTGATCCACATCCTGTGTTGTTAAGTAAAGTCAGCTTGGAGAGGTCATGAAAACAGCAGAGCCATGGGCTCCTGGGCATGTAAAATCAAGGTGATATGTAGAGTTTTCTGGTAATTCCTAGCACAACATATGGTCCTCTAAGTATTAGCAAGATTGATCTCAAAGCACAGAGCTGAATGTAAGCCCTTAGCACTGCCAGGTGTGGTCCAAAAAACTAACAACAGGGACCAGAGAGATAGCATGGAGGTAAGGCGTTTGCCTTGCATGCAGAGGGTCATTGGTTCGAATCCCGGCATCCCATATGGTCCCCCGAGCCTGCCAGGAGAGATTTCTGAGCATGGAGCCAGGAGTAACCCGAGTGCTGCCGGGTGTGACCCAAAAACCAAAATAAACTAACAACAAACAAAATAAAAAAGTCTGGAGAGGCAAACAAGGTTAGGCTTCCTAGATTGAAGAAGATGCTTTTGAGAAAGCTTGAAATGGCATTTCTCCCCTGCAAAACCAGGAAGATTATGGGATTTCAGTTAGTAAGTGAGGCCCAGGCACTGAGTAGTCCCCAGGTAACCACACACATACACACCCAGGTGAGCATTGAGTAACTGGGTATGAGCAACCCATATGCATAGAATGTTCCCAATTCTCCCATTTGTGCAAGTGAATCTCTGCTTATCTATTGCCTTTTTCAGAGGCCCCATTTTATGCCTGGGGCCTGGAGACCTTTGGGAGCAGCTCAGCAAGGATACCAGATCAAAAGGATGAATATGGCCTCTTTTTCAGCTCAGAAATGGACTCTCCCTAATTCCCTTGGGTCCCTTTTGGGTTTTAAGGAAGTTGAAAGGAAAGATAATGTATCCAAGCCCCTCTGTTACAAGAGACAGAGTTAGAATTGGACTCCAGCTGGGTAGGTTTCTATTAATAGTTAATATATTAAATTTAGAGGGGATAGGCATGGAATAAGGGTCTGGAAGCATGGATATCAAAGGGATTGTCCTATTTTTACTTTCATACATTTTCTCACTCCTCCTTTATAAACACCACCCCCCCTCGGTTTTTAAATTTTGATTTTAGAATCACAATAGGTAGTGCTCAGGGGTTAGTTCTGGCTCTGAACTCAGGAATCACCCGTGGCAGAGTTCAGGAAACTATTTAAGTTGCCAGGCATCAAACTTAGATCAGCCATGTGCAAGCCAAGTGACTTATCTACTGTAACTATCAATCTGCCTCCCCTCAATTTTTATGGTTTCACACTTTTTCCTGTTCAGAATTTGAAATGTAAATGAATATATATATTCATATATATATATATATATATACTTCAGTTTGGGGCCACATCCAGAGGTGCTCAGGGCTTATGCCTGGCACTATGCTAGGAATCACTCCTGGCAGAGCTCAGGGTACCATACTAGGTGTCAGGTATCAAGTCTAGATTAGTCACAACATGTAAGATCTTTCTATACTATTGCTCCACTCCCCAAAAAATATGTTGTTGCTGCTGTTATTGTTGTTGTTTGGTATTTGGGCCATACCTGGAGGTGGCAAGGGCTTACTTCTGGCTCTGCACTTGGGACATTTTGGACTGGGCTCAGGAAATCATATGGGGTATCGAGGAAAGATTAAAAAAAATTTAAGTATGTTCCAATTATCAACGGCCCTAAGAGAGGTTGGAGAGATAGTTTAACAGGCTGGAACACATGCTTTACTTGCTGGAGGACTGGGTTTGATCTGGGAGTGAGCACCAAAGTATACTCACCCAGAAGTAGCCCTTGAGCACTATTGACTGTGACCCAAAAACCAACCAACCAACAACAAAACTACAAATAAACAACCCCCCAAGGAAATATTCCTTAATTCGGAGATACAGGATATTTGTAGGTTCATTGCACCTAACCCCATTGCTTTATTACTTTATGCTTACATGGTACATTCCAAATGTGGAATATCTGTCACTTCACACAGCCTCTGAAAGAAGAATTCTAAAAGAAGAATCAAAGAATATGTAATAACATGGAAAATGTTAATAAAACAGAATTAAAAATTAAAAGGTGATATGAAATTACATGTGGCATAAATTCCATAGGAAAAAAATGCTGTAAAAACATATAATGTGGGGGCTGGAAAGATAGCTTGAAGATATGGCAGAAGGTCATTGGTTCAAATCCCAGCATCCCATATGGTCCCCCAAGCCTGCCAGGAGCGATTTCTGAGCGTGGAGCAAAGAGTAACCCCTGAGCACTGCCAGGTGTGACCCCCAAAAAACAACAACAACAAAAAAACTTATAATGTGAAGGGGCCGGAGAGATAGCATGGAGGTAGGGCATTTGCCTTGCATACAGAAGGACAGCGGTTCAAATCCCAGCATCCTGTATGGTCCCCCATGCCTGCCAGGAGCGATTTCTGAGCGTAGAGCCAGTAGTAACCCCGAGCGCTGCTGGGTATGACCCAATAACAAACAACAACAACAAAAATATAATGTGGACCAAAGCAATAGTACAGCAGGTCCTAAGGGTCCTTGCTTCCCACATGACAGACCCATATTAGATTGCTGGCATCCTACTTAGTGTGTACTGCCAGGAGTGATTCCTGAATGCAGAGCCAGGAGTAACTCCTGAGCATCATCAGGTTTGTCCTAGTGACCAAAAGAAAATGAGAAGAAAAGAAATAATAATAATAATAATAATAATAATAATAATAATAATAATAATTGCCTCATATTTTGAGTAGGGTGCTTGCCTTACAGATAGTCTACCCAGGTTCAATCTCCAGATTTCTACCTGGTCCTACCGTTACCTCTAAGAGTGATTCCTTAATGCAAAGCCAGGAGTAACCCCTGAGCATCACCAGGTATAGTCCAAAAACAAAACAACCAGAAAGAACAGAAAGCTACAGGAAATACGAGGCAGTTTATAAAGTAATAAAAAAATAAACATGGGGGCCAGAGTGACAGCACAGCAGCAGGGTATTTGCCTTGCACGCAGCTAACCCAGGAAGAACTTGGGTTCGATCCCCAGAGTTCCATATGGTCCTTCAGGAGTAATTTCTGAGCACAGAGCCAGGAATAACCCCTGAGCATCACAGGGTGTGACCCAGAAACAAACAAAAAACAAAAACAAAAAAATGGACCCTATGACCTTACAGTGTACCCCTAAATATTATTTATGCAAGAGAATAAAAACACATGTCCACAGAAAACTTATAGCACCTTTCCCACAGTAACTCCACTCTGGGAACAGGCCAGGTATCTATCAATAGGCAAAAATATTAATGACAGTGTATTCTTACAGTAGAACACTACCCAATAATAAAAAGGAACAAGTTGCTGATATGTGTAACAACATGCATGAATCCCAAAAACATTACGTTGAATGAATGACAGAAGTCTTACACAAGAGTATAATTCATTTTTATATGAACTTCTAGACTAAGCAAAGCTAATCTATGTAAAAAAAAATATCAGAATTGTTACTGCCTTAGGACTGTATATTGGAAAGGTGGAGATGTAGGATGCTGAGAAGCACAAGTATTAATTTGGAAAGGGCATGAGGGAACTTTTTTACCCAAGAATTTTTTATGTGGTTCTGGGTGTCATGTAAACAGCAAATCAAATACTTGCTCAATAAATACTAAAAAAAATAGAGATTTATTAAAAAAAACACACTACTAAAAAGTTGTGACTTCTCTTGTGGTATAATGTTTAAAAACACTAGGTTCTAGAAAAAAAGGTCTTCAAATTTATTTTACCTACTGCCTCCTCTTCAAAACCAACTTTTCAGGGGCCAAAGTAACTTTTTATATACATTTTTTTACATCAAAAGAACAATTTTTTTTTGTATTTTTAACCCTGGTGGTACTCTGGGGTTACTCCTGGCTCTGTGCTCAGAAATCATTCCTGGCAGCTCTGGGGACTATATGAGATATGGGGGATTGTGGCTACCATGTAAAGCAAATACCCTACCACTCTGCTATCACTCTAATTCCAAAGGAACAACTGTTAGCAGGTATTAAAGTCTTTAGTTACATACAGGCTGAAGTATATAGGGAAACTTGTGGATTTACTTTGAAATACACAGTGAAATCACATTAATGAGAGGGTAGAGGAAGGTCTAAGTATGAAAGGCAAGCAAATGCAATAAAACATTCATAGCAGAATCTAGTTGGTGTTGATTATAAGATTCCTTCAACTTTGTTGTGAGTTCTAATATTGGCCACATAGGTTGTAAAACACATTTGATAGTCATAAGCATCATGTGACATAAAAGGCCAAACATAACAGCATACATACTGTGTGATTTCATTTAGCTATAGAACAAAACAATTGTGTTTGGGTTTTGAGGGCCACACCCACAAGTGCTCATGGCATACTATAGGTCTATGTTCAGGGATTACTCCTGGTGGTACTTAAGGGACCATGAGGGTTGCCACCAACTCAACCAGGGTCAGCTGTTCAAGGCAAGCACCTTAGCCTCTGTATAATTCTTTTTTTTTTTTTTTTTGAATCACACCCAGCAGCTCTCAGGGGTCACTCCTGGCTCCACGCTCACAAATCACCCCTGGTAGGCACGGAGGACCATATGGGATGCCGGGATTCGAACCACTGTCCTTCTGCATGCAGGGCAAATGCCTTACCTCCATGCTATCTCTCTGGTCCACCTCTGTATAATCTTGGCCCTCTGAGAATAAAATAATTCTGATCAACTGATTGATATTGGATGTCAGGAGAATTGCTGGTATGGGCCATAGAGGAAGGAAGGGATGAGAGAGCATGCCACTACATGCTAATGGAAGAGTTCCATTCAGAAAAATTCATAATTTGGGACATGGGCAACCCAAGAAGAGCTCAGGAGCTTAGGAGGCATTCTCAGTAATTCTTGATTAACTGGGTTGGTGGATCAGTGCTAGAGCCTGAGGCTGTGGTGCCACCAGGGCCATGAAGTGCTGAGGACCACCAGGTTCACACCAGCAGTGCTTCAGAGACCTCCAGGGAGCTGTTTGGGGAAACTAGTGTGGTGCCTAGGATTGAATCAAGATTAGCCGTATCTAAGGCATGCACCTCAAACTCAATATTATCTCTCTGGTCCTAAATTCATACTGTGTACACCTTGGTTTATTTTTATTATGCTATTTTCTATATGTGTATGTTATACATGAAAAAAGTGGATTTAAAAAGACTTGCAATGTCATATGATCAAATTTCTCTCTTCTAAGGATGTCCCTCATGATGGTATAGCTAGATTCATTGAAGTAATAGCTGGCAACCCTGCTCTGTTGAGAAGTGTGTAAGTGATTGTGTGAAGTCACTTACATGCAGGTTTTCTTACAAAAGGATCACATCTATTCATATTGATAAGTACAGTCCTATACTATGTATGCATTTTATTTTCCTTATAATTTTCTTAATAACATTAAGAAATAACATTTCTTAATTAACATTTCTTTTTAAAATAATATCTTTATGATTATGTAATCACCATGATTACAAGCATGATTGTAGTTGTGTTCCAATCATAAACAGAACACATTCCTTCACCAGTGCAACATTCTCACCACCAATGTCCCCGATCTCCCTCTTCCTTCACACCTGCCTGCCTGTATTCCAGACATCTCTCACTCATTAACAGTAACATTGTCATGATAGTTATTAGTGTAGTTATTTCACTAACTGTACTCAGTACTCTTTGTGATAAGCTTCATATTGTGAGCCAGTCCTTTCAGCCCTCATCTCTATTGTCTCTGAACATTATCACAATAATGTCTTTTATTGGGTACATTTCTTAATAAAATGTCATTTCTTTTTCGTGGGGGGTGGTTCGGTCATATCCAGTGGTGCTCAGAGGTTACTCCTGACTCTGCGCTCAAAAATCACTCTTGGCAAGCTCGGGGAACCATATGGGATGCTGGGAATCAAACTGGAGTTCATCCTGGGTTGGCTGCAGGCAAGGATAATGCCCTACAGTTGTGCTATAACTCCTGCCCCAAAATGTTATTTCTTTTTTTTTTTCAAAATGTTATTTCTTAAAATAACATTTACTTAATAACATTCTAGCTTTCTTTAGTTCAAGAACACAACATCTAATACACATAACACAGAGAAAATGAGTTAATCAACTGTTTATATTGTTGGTCAACAGCAGACTATACGTATTCAAGGTTCTGGAAAATTCAGTTATGCTTGTCTTTTCAACTGTACAGACTGGGGTGTCCAGTCCTTGTATTTGCAAGGGATAACTAATGAAATAGAAAGAAGAAAATCCTGGCGTTGGTGTTCAGAGGAATTTGGAACTAAATCTGAGATTAAATAAGAAATACACTTTGATTGCTTAGCCCAGTATGGATCACATAATATGTACACACTAAACATTAAATGCATTGAAATAGGCTTGAAAGTGTTTGTTGTTGTTTTTGCAGTGAGTGGGTGTGGGTGTTGAACAACATTTGGCGATGCTCTAATACTTCTGGCTTTGAATCCTGAGATTCCTCTTGGCATTGCTCCAGGGACTATCTGTGGTGCCTTGTTGACTGCATTCAAAGAAAGTGCCTTAACTCTAGGACATCTTTCTGCTCTTTAGAGTTGGGTATCTTACCTCTCTTTTTTCAGCTCTGCCTGGGATTCTTGGCTAGGCAGCAAGAAAGGCCTTGGGGTCAGCTGAGCATGCTTACACTATTCAACTTCAACCTCTCTGAGTCTCACTTTCTCAGTGGCGGAGTGGAGGTAATCATTCTGACTGGCAGAGCAGCTGTGAGGACTGTAGCTTGAAGACCTCAGGCAATGTAATGTTTCCAAACCCCATTGTGGGGTGAACAGCTGCTTCTCCCCTTAGGCTTTGTAGGCCAGTCTGATGAGGAGCTGACATCCCTGGGCAGATGAACCAGAGCTGTGAAGCCCTAGAGTCCACCTGGCTTGGGCATGGTAACGGCTCCTGTTGAGCCTGCACTCAGAGACTGGCACTGGCCCAGCTGGATCGGTCCAACATTGCTCCAGTTATTAAGTCGATGATTGCCCTTTGGTGAGTAACTTGCCACCCAAAAGCAGTTATCAGCACCGTCACTACACAAAGGAAGCTCTGTTCAGGCACAAAGGCATCGGCAAGACCAAGGGCTTCCTCTGGGCTGCAAGCCAGGACCCGGCCCTAAAGGTGGGCCTCAGCTTTCTAGAAGTTTCTGCCAAGCACAGGATCATCAGCATGTGCTCCAACCCTAAGCTTCAAGCCAAATTCCTCTTTCACTCACCAACTCAGCCATGACCCAGGCTGATTGTCCTGGGTGCAACCATGAACTGTAGGTCAATCAAATTTAAAAAATCCAACACTGGCCCCAAAGGGACAGGAACTTAACACAAGTGGGCACTTGGTAAACAGACATTAGAGAGTGCAGTTGCTAAGAGCTTAATTACAAGGCACTGTGCCAAAGCATTACAGTGTCACACTTGGTACTATTATTATCCCAATTCTCAGATGAGGAAACATAGGCTGAGAGAAGTGAAGTAACTTGGCCCAGAACCTAGATGGGGTGGCTCAAGTGAGTCCTTGCTCTTATCCACCTTGTTATGCTAGTTCCACTGTGAGGCTGGTGATGGCTGGCATTTGTTAAGAACTGAGGGTATACCAGCTACCCTGAGCACCACAGTAATACAATGTTGACTTAACTCACTAAAACATCCCCATGGAATGGTATTCTACTCCATTAGATAAAAGAGAAGACTGAATACACAAATAGGCTCCCAGAGAAGAATTGGCCTTTACTGCACACCTCATAAGGGTTCGATGATCACACAGACACACTTTTGATCTCTTTCAATCTCCACAATACCATTCAGAGGTGGATATGAATTCTCCCCTTCTGTAGATCAGGGAACTGAAGATAAGAGCAATTAAGTAACCTATTATACCATTGAAAGTCTAAAATTGGGGTTCAAAACCCAGACATTCTGTCTCCCGATCCCTACACCAACCATCCCACCCTGTTGTACCAGCCACCTTCAGCATCATGCTTAAATAATGCATGGTACTATGTAGAACATATTGACTGGAACAATTAAAGCAATTGAGTATCAAAGTATCTGGGAGTCAGGAAGAGAAAAAGCAGTGTACATTTAAAGGCATGTGAAATAACTTCTGAGGTCCCCAATTTTGATGGACTTGAGAGGGCCAGTAGTGTTGTATGGGTGTAGAGCATGGGTGCTGGAGCCAGCCTCCCAGTTGAACTCATATCCCAACTGTCTCATTTACTAGCTGTGCGTCCTTAGTCTTGTGCTGAAGCGCTCAGTAAAATAGTATGCTGAACATTTTATATGAGTACCTGAAAGTGCCGTAAGTAGGCAAGGAGCCCAGCGTATCTGACTTTTGAGACATGCAAGAATCTCTCCACAGAGTTGTGATTTGATTTTATACCTTGGCTTTTATTGAGGGTGGATATGACAAGCAGCCGCCAAACAACGTGTTGGTGTCATTGTTGAAGCTGGGGATGTTATTCACCAAGTTGCACAATGTTCCTTATCTCAGGATTCTCAAGCCTGATTCCTCCTCCAGCCAAACACCAGGAGGGAATGAATGTATCTTTTCCAGACCAGCATGAGGCTGTCCTTTATTACTGGGAATTTGGAAATGCAACAAAACACTCATCTGTGTTAAGTCCAGGTTCTAGTACAAGAACATTTCTTTTCTTGTGGGTTGCTTTATAAAAATAAGATTATATAACTCTCTTTTTTAAAGTAGATATTGTTTGGTAGATTTTTCCATTTCAAAATAAGTCATGTGACTATAAGTAAAAAAAATCAGCATTTTTATCTGCTTCTAGACTTTGGAATTTGTTGTTGTTTAGGATTTGTTATGGGGTTCTGGGAGTCCAACTCCAATTTGGACTTGCCAGTGAGCATGTGATGCTCAGGATAGAGCCCAGGTCTTCAGCATGCAAGGCATGAATGCTAGCCCTTTGAGGTATCTCCCTAGCCCCTCTTTTTCTAGACTTTTCAATATACATTTGGGTATGTATACTGTATGTGCATTTGTATGTACAGAAATACAAAATTTTGAAAAAGGAGGATTTTGACATCCTGTTTTGAAATCCACCATATCATTTTCTTCCATAAACATTTGATATAGTCACCAAAACAATAGTAATAATAACAGCTTTATGATACCCAGAGCTATTTTCTAGGCACTTTCTCTAGGAAACAAAATATAGACAAAATAGAAACAGTTTCCCCCTTACTAGAATCAGAACATAAGCTTCTAAAAGTGAAAAGTTAATTAAAAAATTATTTTTCCAATACTATTGTGAGGGGGAAAATTACAGTATGCTGGATGCAACATTTGAAAGGGTGGTTAGAAGCACCTTTGAGAAGGTTTCATTAGGGGCCAGAGAGATAGCATGGAGGTAAGGCATTTGCCTTGCATGTAGAAGGTCAATGGTTTGAATTCCGGCATCCCATATGGTCCCCCGAGCCTACCAGAAGCGGTTTCTGATCATAGAGCCAGGAGTAACCACTGAGCACTGCTGGGTATGACCCAAAAACCAAAAAAAAGGTTTAATTCAAGATGAGGCTCGAGTGATAAGAAGGAACCATCCTTTAACTGAATCTATATGAGGAATGTACAAAGGACCTGTGGTGAGAGCAAAGTGTTTTAGAGGCATCAAGAAAACTGGTGTGGCTGGGGCTGAGTGGAAGGACAAGGATCCAGTGAGAAGTTAGAAGTCAAATATTGCAACTCATGGCGGTGGTCTGGATTTAGTTTTCCAATGCATGGTCTGATACAGTCATTTGGAAAGCAAGATCTCTGTGGTGACTTGTTGGAGTCAGGACTATGAGAAAATAGTGAGTTGAAGAGAGGAGCCAATTTGGGGAATTCAGATAGCAAATGCTAGAGTAGTAGCAGCGAATAGAGTAAGTGCTGGATGGAGTTGGCCTTTATTTTGAACTAAGTCAGCACATGCAGAGGAGAGAAATAGGGAGTTCAGTGGAAGCCCAGAGCGGATTTAGAGCATTTGCTGAAGTCTTAAGCTGCTTTACAGACTTTGTTGTTGCAGTGCTCACACATTTGACGAGCAAATAATTTTGTTTATACTTGTGGTATTGGAAATTTCACTCAGAGATGTAGAGCAGTACCAGAGACCTTAGCTGGGCATGAAAGGCAGATGCTCCATGGCTGAGTCACATGCCCAGACTTAACTCCATGTTTTCCCTGAGCAGATCTGTGTTCACTGTGTTAGAATATTTTGCCTGAGGAGCTTGATTTAGGATATATTATGCCCGAGAGCCTGAAGACCAAGATTTAGGTTCAGGTCCTTAATTTGTGGGGTCCTCATTTGATTCCAAGCACGGGGGAGCACTTGTTTAGTTTATTCCCTCAACAAATTCTTAGGTAGAAAACTTACTTACATTTCTTCTACAGAGTGAAAAACTGAGGTTCTGGAAGTATAAATGACTGGCAAAAGTTCCCAGGTTCCTCTGACCTCACAGCTGAACATTTAAATACTTCAGTAGAAAAACAAAATCTTTGTAGTAGATATGGCACCATTCACAATTTTAATAGCTGCCCAGAACTCCACTTTATAGATTTCCTGGCACCAGACCCAACCTTTTCTTTTTATCTTTATTTCTACTACTCTCGGATGTAACATAAACTTGGGTCTAAAGCCACAGACTTCAAATCCTTTCTAGATGTAGCCAGCGTGAAGCACACCTCAATTGCAGTTAATTATTTCTAATGAGGATTGATAACATTAATAATTGCAGCTCCATTTACTGAACACTTACTACGGACCAAGGTCCTGTGCTGAGCGCTTTGAATGCTTTGTCTCCTTTATCCCGCGGGTATGAGTGTGGGCTGGGAGAGATCCACATCGCCCTGGGTCTCCTCCCTTCCTCTCAGGATATCTATGGTAGAGAGACTAAGATGCTATCAACAGAGCGTGGTGATTAAGTATCTCAAACCTTTACAACTATTTTGATAATCAGGCAGAGGCTTTTCATCCACTTCCTGGGCCAAAGCCAGTGTTGGAGCCTCACCATCTTTTGGGACTTTGTGGGTCTACTGGTAAATTCTGACCTGTGGACTTTCACTTTATGGTCAAGGATCTGAGTCGGGCAGTGAGTGCTAGTGGAGAAAAAGGGGAAGAATAACAGGGCTGAAAAATAAGGCATAATCTCCATGCTTGTGGGTACCAGGGAAGTGTTTCACATGGTATGTTTCATGGATGACATCAAAGAAGTCTACATCAATACTGAGGGTAGAATGGATTGCTGTCCCATCCAGAATAATGCCAATTTGAGAGAAGCTTGTATTTTTGGGGGTTTTTTTGTTTGTTTTGATTTTGGGTCACACCTGGCAGCACTCAGGGGCTACTCCTGGCTCTATGCTCAGAAATCGCCCCCCGGCAGATTCGGGGGACCATATGGGACACCAGGATTCAAACCACCGTCCTTCTGCATACAGGGCAAATGCCTTACCACTTTGCTATCTCTCCAGCCCCAGCTTGTATGTTTTTTCCCCATTTGTCTTTCAGTCTTTTCTGTTCTGAGTCTAGTCCTAAGACTGCCCTTGGGGGAAGGAATACAGAGATATAATATAATATAATATAATATAATATAATATAATATAATAT
>PVKC010003977.1:9616-37153 GCA_004027635.1 Crocidura indochinensis
GGGTCACCCGGTGACGCTCAGGCTATTCGCTCAGAAGTCATTCCTGGCAGGCACGGGGGACCATATGGGAAACCGGGGGGATCGAACTGCGGTCCACCCTAGGTTAGCGCAGGCACCTTACCTTCAGCGCCACTGCCCGGCCCCCTGAGTCACTCTTGATGGGGCTCAAGGGACCATGAGAAATTGGGATTGAACCTTGGTGCCCCCATGCAGAGTCTGCACTTAGCCCTTTAAATGCCTTCTGCCCTCAAGCATTATTTTTTCTTATTCCTTAATGCTATGGCTAGGTAACATTAATAACAAAATTTGCTTCAATGATCTTTTTTTATGACCAATGTATAAAAAACAGCCTAGGTAGGTTGGTTTTTCTAGCCAAAGAAAATAATTTGACTTTCAAAACTCTTTTTCTCTTTTAATGTCAGAACTTTTATTATACTTAGTATTTTACCTGAAAATCTTCAAAAAGGTAATATAGATCAAAAAGGCAGCTGGGGACATAGAGAGGACAAGGAAGAAAGTCACAGTATAGATATTACACGCCTTTTCCTTTTCTTTCTTTCCTTTTTTCTCTAACAAATAGCTCCAAGCTGTAAATATTTGGACAAAGATAAATCATCACATCTATTTTAGGAAAGGGTGTCTGGAGATCGGGCTTGAGAGAAAATTGAGACATGCAGACTCTGGGCCGTATATGCTACTCTGATGTGTCCTTTTGATTTTCACAGGAAAATTTTTTGCATATAGGGAAACAGTTTTTAAATGCACTGAATCTATTTTCAGAAAATACCTAATGAATAATATAGCAGTCCAATTTAGAATATATGGTCAAATAAATAAGAGCTTGACTTAAAACTTGTAAATGCATTTAAAATTAATTTGTAAGTAACTTATCCAAACATTGTGTGCAAGAGTGAACTAAGCAGTTTAGCTGTAAATACATACAGGATCCCGGGTGGTTGCCCAGTGGTCAGGGAGATGCAGTGTTCTCTGAGCACTGCTGAGATTCCTCTGATGGTCCACAGAACTACTGGCCAGAGCATCATTGAATTATATAACCTGGTTGGCCAAGAATTCTTGGGAGAGTCTCTAACTGGGGTCCCTGAGCACTAATTGGAAAGCCCCCCACCCACTATCAATGTACATCTTAGGAAGAATATAGAAGTAGATTAAACTTTTGGCCTTTCCCTGTTTATAATGCAGGAACTAATTTAAATTATTTTTATTGTTATATTAACAACCATCAAACCCACTTTCCCACTACTGAAACCACATAAATAACATTTTCCAAATTTTCAGCAAAAATTTGATATCTTCACTATCTAAACATTTTGGGGCCAAAGGCAAAGCACAGCAGATATGGAATTTGCCTTTCATGTGGCTGACCTGAGTTCATTCCTTAGCATCCATGTGGTTCCCCAAGCACAGCCAGGAGTAACTCCTGAACATTGCTGAGAGTGGATCCCAAACAAAAAACAAGCAAACAAACAAAAAAGTCCCATCTTATTTTCAAATGTCAAATATTTTCATAGCTGTTAAATACTTTTCAGCATTCAGGAAATACCCTATACCAAAACCTTGCAACTTTCTTAATAACTCAGAATTATTATTAGTTTTTAAAATTTGGCATTTTAGGGCTACACCCAGTGAAGTTTAGGGGTTACTCCTGGCTCTACACTCAGAATCACTCCTGGTGAGGTCAGGAGACTATATGGGATGCCAGAGTCAAATCTTGGTAAGCTGTGTGCAAGGCAAATATCCTACCTACTATATTATTGCTTAGGCTCCATCCATTTATTATTACTTTTTTGGGGTTTAAGGCCAAACTTGGTGGTCTTCAGGACCTCTGTGCTCAGAGGAATTTATGGGATAGAATTGAGGTCAACTGCAAGCAAAACAAATGTCTGAACTCCTGTACTATGACTCTGACCCTTAGAATTTTTTGTTTTGGTACAAACAAAGAGCTGTGTTTGATCTGGTTATGATGGCAAAAGTGGAACATCTGGGTAAAAAAGGAAATTTAACATTTCCAAGACCTCTTTTTCTCTATTATTTTTCTTGTTGATTTGCAAGGTCTCCGTCCACATTCAGAATAAATATGCTTCTATAGCATACAAAATTTATTTTCCATAATCCACTGATCTTTTTCTATACTTATACCTATATATGATAAGTATAGGTTTGCAATGCTGCTAGACTACATCATGTGCAAGTTTATATTCACATGTTTACAAATGGTCAACAGGAAATTATTTCTTATAGATGGCCATCAGTCAGCACTTTACTTTTTATTTTCAATTTAATGAACCCAAATGGATTTATACCATTATATATAAGGTGTAGAAAGTGCTGGTTTGGGATATATGAATTCTTTCATAATTGGCATTTCTCCAATCTTACGACTAGATTACCATCACATTACCAGTATGCTCGAAGAAAATGGGGATGCAAAAATAAATTAAAGTATGATTCAGAGTTGCATAATACATAATGCTTCTGCATACCTTATTCAAAAAAGCTATTTAGGGGATGGACTGTGGTTCAGACATCTACCACAGAGCAGACCCAGGTTCAATACCTAGATCCCACATGGTCCCCCAGCACCACCAGAAGTAATTTCTGAGAGTGTGGAGTAACCTGTGAACATTGCCAGGAATAGCCCAAAGACCAAAGCCAAAGCATGAAAAACAATCCAGGCCAAAAAATACAAATAAAAGATATTTAAGCTTCTAATTCTTAGTGACACATGTAGAAAAGTTCATGGTAGTTTCTTATAGAGCAGACAATGATCAAGTGTATCAACAGTCTATGGACTATGGTGCAAGGGTATGTTACCTGGCTCGTGTGAGATCCAGCGGTTTGGTTGCAGCTTGCCTTATTTGACAGCCATTAAAATAAAGTGAGTCACCATGGGCATAGGGGGCGAGCTGCCCACAGCCACTTCCTATCACTCCACCTTGAATGGTCTCCCAGTTGGACTCAGTAACTCGTGCAGACTCGAAATTATCTTTAATATAACTTGGGAGATCATGAGTGAAAACAGAGCAATCATCACCTAGAGGCAAAGGAAGAAGTGGGAAGAAGTGGAACCATTCAAGATTTCAGGTTTCAGTAAAGACAACAAAAAACCAAGCATAGAATAGTTTCCAGAAAGTTGTATATGTTCATACTTACTGTTTATGTCAAAGCAAACATAAACCCAGAGATGGAGCACAACCCACCTGTGTTCAATCCTTAGCATCCCATATGGTTCCCCATACACTGACAAGAGTAATTCCAAGTGCAAAGCCACAGAGTGTGCCACAACAGCTACCCCCCAAAAAACAAACAAACCCATGATTTCAAGTCAACTTTTACTGAAATAAGTAGGTGTTAAAGTACTGAGTGCTAGAGTAAATTTATGGCATAGAAAGGAATCAATCCAAATCCAAAAGTACCGTATTTTCTGGCGTATAAGACAATCTTTGAAAATGAAAAAAGGTCAACAGAAAATCGGGGGTCTTCATATATGCCGAGTATATCCCGAAAAACGTTTTGCTATGCCACTAAACGAAAATCGTTGGATATTGTCACAAAACGAATTTTCCAACTCGATCCTGCACCAATCATGCAAGGCTGCTCAACCGCCTCTCTAACTCAACCAATCCAAGCAGGCTTTTGTTTGTGTTTTTTTTTTTTTTTGGTTTTTATGCATGCAAATTAGACAATGTTCTTGACCCGAATATGTAAAAGGCCTGCTCAGATTGGCCAGATTCAGAGAGGAAGTCTATTCCAGCTTTGAACCTTTGCTTGTTGTGATTGGCTCACTGTGGTACATACAGTTGCAGCACAGGAATGTTCTGTCTTATACAGCGAATATAGACCTAAACCTATGTTTTAACTGCAGAATTAGGGGTTCCTCTTATATGCCCAGTCGTCTTATATACCGGAAAATATGCTAACTGCAATTCAGAAACACTCTCTCTCTCTTTTTTTTGTTTTTGTTTTTGGGCCACACCCAGTGACGCTCAGGGATTACTCCTGGCTATGCGCTCAGAAGTCGCCCCTGGCCTGGGGGACCATATGGGGCACGGGGTGGATCGAACCGCGGTCCATCCAAGGCTAGCGCGGTTAGGCAGGCACCTTACCTTCAGCGCCATCTCCGGGCCCCCAGAAACACTCTCTCAAGTTGTTCTTTCTGCTCACTGCCCATCCCACACATGCTAAGGGAAGGAGAAACTCACTCTCTCCTATGTCAAACTTATCTGCTGGAATTTGTACCTTGGAAACTTTCATCACAGATGCAGACAGCACCCGTAGTGCAGTATCCGTGCCCACTGCAGAGCTTGGGGCAAGATTCTCCGATGTACACGTGGTCGATTGCCCAGCTTTGCTTCTCAGTCTCTTCCCCCTTCTGGATCCAGCGGAACTGTGTGGCACTGAAGCATCACAGAAAGAAAGCAAAGGAGATTGAACTGACTGTTAGTTGCTGCTATATTTGTGTTTCTGTAAACATGGGAACATTTCTGAGAAAAGAGTTCCCCAAACTTATCCCTAAGAAACCCACTTAGCAGGGTTATACCCCTCACAATCTGGGAGTGTGCCCCCAAATGCCATTTCTGGAAGCTGCTACTATTCCCTAAAATTTTGGTATGATTTTTCTTTTATATTCCAGAATGCTCTCTTTCCTCCAAAACTCGTTTCCATTTAGCCTTTAGTGATGTATTGTTATCCAGATCTCCAAATGAGAGGAATGATCTTCTGGGAAGACTGCTCTCCATCAGATCTGTTCTGTGGATGTGGGCCACCTGGTCAACTCAGAGAGCTGCAGCCTTTGGGAACACAGGAAACTGGGGTAGCATGATAACCACACCAGGTCTTCTTCTGGGCATCGATGGTTCAGAGTCCTGTACTGAGCTAGGAATAGGCTGTGGTATTTAGTTAAAAGCAAACTTGAGCACTAGGAATCATTTGCAAACAAGAGTCAGGATTACTAGTGACAGGAAAGATGAAGGGTGTTGTACACTGTATGACAGAAACTCTATCATGAACAATTTTATAACTGTGAAAAAAATTCCAACTGGGGGCCCGGGAGAGAGCATGGAGGTAAGGCGTTTGCCTTTCATGCAATCAAGCAAAAGGTCATCGGTTTGAATCCCGGTGCCCCATATGGTCCCCCGTGCCTGCCAGGAGCAATTTCTGAGCATGGAGCCAGGAGTAACACCTGAGCACTGCCGGGTGTGACCCAAAAACAAAAACAGAAACAAAATTCCAACTGGATTATAAACAATCTTGTAATGATTGTGTTGAAATAAAGTAATATAATTAAAAAGAAAGAAATAAATTAAATTTTTAACATTTTATGTACCTCTAACTATCAAGCACAATATAAAGTATCCTTATTATGTAATATTATTCAGTCATAAACAAAATGAAAGAAAAGCTGGAGCCCAGGGGATGGTTCAGTAGCAAAGGTTCCTGGCAAGCAAGAGACTATGAATTAGGTCCTTTGCTTTTCACATATACCGAATGTGGTCTCTGTTGTCAGCAACCTCAGACAATGCAACAGAGGACGCCAGTTCTGGTGCGCAGTCTCTGTGTGAGCACTGAAACTCAAGTGTGCAAACACTGCCACATCAGAGAGCCCCACCATCAAACGTGCAAGCATTACACGTTATGAGAGAGAAAGAGAGAGAGAAGGAAGAGAGAGAGAGAGAGAGAGAGAGAGAGAGAGAGAGAGAGTCCACTCTTCATAGTAACTACTTGGGAGCGAAGGGGAATAAACATAATAGAATTTTTTCTACCTGGGGCATGTAATGGTGGTTTTGGTGCCTTAATTGGTGAGAGGGAGTGGGGACCTAAGATGCTACAAAAACTCTGGCATCATTTGACCAGCTGTTCTCAGCCCTGTTGAAACTGCCAGACAAGTCCAGAAAGTTTCCTGAAGAAGGCAGATTACCTGGAGGAAACATGGTCTGGCAGTTGAATGGTGATTCTCTTCCAGCTGGAGTAGTTGACTGCATTGTAGATGGTGGCTTCATGGAACTGAAAGGGCGAGCAGCCTATGCTATTGGAAGACGAAGGCAGGCACTGGGTCTGAACGAGCTGCCAGGAATCAGATCTACAAAGAAAGAACAAGAGGTTGTGCATACAATTCCACTTTGTTCCTTTGTTGCTTGTTATAGGATGGCTCCATGCAGTGCTCAGGGTCTAGGGTCACTCCTTGGGGTTCATCTAGGATCAAACCCAGGGCCTTTCATAGGCACATGCCTTGATTTGTGCTAGAAATTTAAAAGGTGGTGTTCCTAGAAGTGTTATGGGAGTTGAAGATTCTATACTAAACCTAGTGTTTGGAGTTTACTAGAGCTAGATCCGTGGTACAGAGGGAGACATGTAGGGCTGGGTATTAAACTCAGGACTATGCACAGGTTAATAATGTGCTCTGCCACCTAGCTATTTCCCAAGTTCTAATTCTTTATTGTTTGTTTTGTTTTTGTTCTTTTTTTTTGGGGGGGGCACACCTGGTGATGGTTAGGGGTTGCACCTGGCAATGTGCTCAGAAATTGCTCCTGGCTTGGGGACGCCAGAGAATCGAACGTCCTGGGTCAGCTTTATGCTCTGGTGGCAGTGGTGTGCACTAACTTTGTACATAAAATCTATATATTTTAACATGACTGTAACCATATTACCTAAATAATAATAAAATATACTTAAATGTAAATTTCCTAAGGACATTTAGAATTACAGACCATAAAAAGAAAACAATGTTATCATACTAGCTGTACTGTGATTCTTTATTTTTCTTCTTCTTCTTTCATTTTTGGGTTTTTGGGTCACACTTAGTCATGCTTAGGGTTTACCGCTGGTTCTGTAACCAGGAATTACTCCTGGAGGTACAAAGCAACTGGATCAGCTGCATATAAGGCAATATACCCTACCATCATATTACCACTTTGGTCTTTATATTATGATTCTTTACAACTATGTCAACACAGTTATGGACAAGAAGAAGAAAACTGCATTCATGATTGTGAGTTCTAGTGACTTCCTTTCAGAGTTAAGGACAAAATTCTGTCCACTCAAACTTAACTTACAAGAATTCATTAGAAAAATGGTAGTAGAGAGGCCGGAGCAATTGCACAGTGGTAGGGTGTTTGCTTTGCATGTGGCCAATACAGGATGGACCCCACTTCGAATCCTGGCACCCCATATGGTCCCCCAAGCCTGCCAGGAGCAACTTCTAGTGCAGAGCTAGAAGTAAACCCTGAGCAATGCTGGATATGGCCCCAAAACAAACAAACAAACAAACAAAAAATGATAGTTGAGTCAGAACTGTTAGAATCCTAACCAAGCAATTGCACTATGTCACATTTTGACTTACTATATCATATTGTGACTCTGATTAGAAGTTGTGACTCTGGCTGAAGCATATTTAGCTATTTCATTGATTTTAGTTTTCTTTTCCTTTCTTTTCTCTTCTCATCTTTATTACTTTCATTCCTTATTTCTTTATGTAAACACTGTTATTACAAGGTTGTTGTATATTATTTATAACCTTCACTATTGCACATTTCTTCCCAAGTCCCCAGTTTCCTTCTCACTCTCCCCAATGTCCTCTCCCCTTCCTGTCTCTGGGATATTGATTTTAGTTTTCACTGAGGGTTGTAAATGCACATAACATAAATGAGAGTTCAACTCTGAGGACAAACATGGAGTTTTGTTTTAAATTATAAAGGTTTTGGTTTGCTAATATTTTTCCTAGTATGAAAATAATTTTCTTGACTTGAAGGAAAGATTCAAATGAAAATATGTAAATTTTATATGAATAAAACTTGTACGTAAAATGTCATCCATTAAATGCCACTTTAAAAAATTGAAACTCAATCATGAACAACTTTGCAAGTATGAAAAAAATCCAACTGCATTATGAACAACCAAGGTGTTTAATTAACTAAAAAGTAATTAATTTAAAAAATTGAAAGCTTATAATCACTTTTAAAATGTAGGCACCATGATTTAACCATCCTGGTTATAGAAATGTTTCGTGCATAGTGCTGCACTCAGCAGGTACAGTCATGCCACTTTAAATATGCAACATTGCATTCTGTACAGAGCTGTCTTAGAAATAGTCCCACTGCTGGAATTGTGTCCATGTAAAACCATCACTAACAGTACTGTGCAAATCACAGTACTTCAATCAATAAAAACTTTTTTGAAAATAAAATTTCAATTGCAGGAAAAAAGTCCATCAATTGAATTTTGCATGTTCCCTTTTTATTTCTCACGTTTGATCACCCAAGTTTGAAGAAAATGTTAAAGATAATGACACAAACCTTGCATCCTTTGTGTACTCCAACATTACAGAGTGAAGATCCCCACAAGAAGTGGCTTCACATCCAACCACAATCTACAACGAACACAAACCATTCAGATATATCAAGAAAAACTAAATTATACCTTTTCTTAATTAGAAATCCTATCCCTCTTCATTATGACTCTGATAAATAACCAAAAAATACTCAAAGAAACTTTTATAACACTTCTTTTCAGGTAACCAAAAATGTATCCTTATCAGTTAAGTTAGATGGAATTTTGGGGCCGGAGAGATAGCATGGAGGTAAGGCATTTGCCTTGCATGCAGAAGGTTGGTGGTTTGAATCCCGGCATCCCATATGGTCCTCTGAGCCTGCCAGGAGTAATTTCTGAGCATACAGCCATGAGCACTGCTGGGTGTGACTCAAAAACCAAAACCAAAAACAATAAAAAACAAAACAAAAAAGAGATGGAATTTTGTGCAAAGATGAGGTTTGCTAAGTACTATTTCTATTTCTTAATTAGTTATAACTGTAAGTTTGGAAAAGACAAGTTGGCCAGAAGGAATATAGCATTGGGATAATTTATGGGCAAATCCTCCAAAAATCACTGATCTAAGACATTTTCATTTATATCCCAATTGACTTATGCTACTATTTTTATTTAAAATTAAAAATAGCATGTTAGGGGCAGTGGCAAAAATATAGCATTTTAAAATTATTTAATATTTATTCTTAGTTTTGTTATTACCATGTGAATGAAAGCTTTCCATATTATATACAGTTAAAAGTCTGGATAAAATCCTTCTATATTATATGTAATTAAAGTTCTGAATAATCAATAGTGCATAATGCTATAAAAATGAGGTGATTCTGATTTAAGGTCTAATCATCTACTAGATGATTACTATTTCAGTCATGAATAAAACAGCCATGTTTTTGGAGAGAATAAGAAACATATTCCAACAATGTAAATGAAATTATAAAAAGATATAAAGAAAATTCTGCAGTGTTTTAAAAGGAAGGTGAGATGGTTAATTAAGTGGATCATGAGTGGTACATCAGATAGGGTGCATATGAAATATTATAGAGTACTAGGATGAATTGGAAAGTTGTAGGGGTAGGAGAAAAGACATTTAAATAAACAAGGACAAACAGGTGGCAGCACACTTAGGTCAAGATGAGCACAGAGGTAGTATATATATTTCAGGTCCAGTGCAGATCTTGGGGGACACTGGGAGAAAAGACTGGTTGAGTCAGGCAGACCATGAGTTGTAGTCTCAGTCAAATGGCCTTAATTTAGTAGGCTTGGATAATTATTCAAGGTTTCTGAGCCATATGTTCAGAGCTGTTCTTTGGAAAGATTAACCTGACTGTGCTATCAAAGTGAGGTAGGACTGGAGAGACAGTCTATGTGAAAAGAAAAAAAAAACCTAGTCTACTGAATTATTTAGTATCAGAATTCAGTGGAAGAGTTCAAACAGAGATAATGGGATAGGTGTCTGGGACATTAAATATTAGGATTATCGGATACAGTAGCAGAGCATATATGACAATTAAAAGAGAAAAACCAAGGGCTGGAGGGATAATAGGATAATTGCATGTGGCTGATTCAGGTTTAATCCCTGACACCACATATGTTCCCTTGAGTCTGCCAGAAGTAATCCTTGAACAGTAAGCCCTGTAAGACGTCCTTTCCCCCCCAAAAAAGTAAAAAACAAAAAAGTAAAAAATCAGAGTACTTTAAAATGTAAGATTGATGTGTACATATCAGGCAGTGCTATCCACAGAAATGGGAAAAATCATAAAGAAGAGTTGATATGGGCAGGGAGGAGATGAAATTAACTTTTAGCCAAATTGAACAGATACTGGTAAAACAAAGGTAGAGAAGTGTACAGGCTATTTAAAAATACTGAATTAAGTATTATCGACTTGACTAATGATCCAGTCAAGTATTGGTGTGTAGATTTAAGAGCTGCTCTTTTTTTTTCTTCTTTTGTGAACCTATGAATTAGGTGTGGGAAGTACAAAAGACCCTAACTGTGAACTGCTGATCTATAACACTCTAAGAGCTGCTTTTAAAAGATGTAAATCTGGGACAATAGCACTGAGGCTAGAGCTTTGCCTTGAACAAACCAACCCAGGTTCGATTCCAAGCATCCCATCTTTTTGTGGGGGATACCCTGAAGTTCTCGAGGACATCAGGGTTACACTCATCAGTGTTAGGCAAGTTATATAGTGTTAGGGATCAAGCCCAGGGCCTTATGCATGAAGATATAAGCTTGAGTCCTTTGAGTTATCTTGCTGACCTACAGATGTAATTCTTTAAGTCATAGAAACAGAGAAATTCTCAATGGTTATAGTATTTATAAAGAAGAAGGCAAGTACAAGCACTGAGAAATACTGATATTTAGAGCATTGAGGGAAGAAGAACTGTGTGGGGCGGGAGATATTGTACAATGGGGGTAGGGTGATTGTCTTGAACTTGGCAGACTCAGGTTCAATCCCGGGCACCCCACACACAGCCCATCACTGCTGGAATTGTGTCCATGTGAAACCATCACTAACAGTGCTATAAATCACAGTACCTCTGGCATGACATATATAGCTGTCTTAGAAACAGCCTGAGCACTGCTAGAAGTGATTCCTGAGTGCAGTCAAGAAAAATCACTGAATGCAGAGTTCTTTGTAAAGATTAATCTGACTAATTATCCTGACTAGATTAACAAAGCAAAACAAACATAAAAGGATTATGAGCTGTCTTCATGAGAACCAGAAAAGACTCCAGAAGTTAAAGGAAAATAGTTTTAGAGGCTTAAGAGGACAACTGTGGCAAATGGTGTCCATTAGAAAGGAAAGAGGTGGAATGGGTGAAATCATTGGGTGTGGTACTTTGTTTATAGTTCTCTGAAAGAATCTTAATTAGTGCTACTTTATTCAATTCCTGGGGACAAAATTAAAAAAGATCCACAAACTGATTTAATTCAGTTTGGGGTTGATAGAGGCCTCAGCAAAGGAAACCACAACAAACTCAATCAAATAAGAAAACTTATTATGGATCACTGGTAGAGTGAATGCAGTTAAGATTGTTGCTTGGAAATCAGTACTGGTATATTAATAACTCACTGCTAAGCTAAATATGGTGCTGAAGGAGTGCCAGCATTTCGGGAAATGACATCCTCCTCTGGTCTTTCAAGGGAAGTTTAGCATGCAGCTGAGGAAGAACGAATCCCTTAAAAATGTTTTGCAACATATCTCCTTAATTTTTTTTTATTACTGCAAGGCCCATTAATCAGTGCTTTATATCCTCCTTTTAGCTGTGATAATTTTTATTTCTATTAATAGTGACTCTTTTTTGTTTTGTTTTAGGGCCACACTCAGAGGTGCCCTGCATTTAGTCATGGCTTTGTACTTAGGAATCCCTCCTGGTGGGTTTGGGGACCAGATGAATTGCCAGGGATTGAACCTGGATCAGCTGTGTATAAATCAAGCGCCTAGCTAACCACTATACTATTCTCTAGGCCCCTAACAGTGATTGTTGTCAAACTTCACTGTAACAGTCCCTTGTCTTTTTCATTTGTTTGTTTTTGGGGTCACACCTGGTAGTGCTCAGGGGTTACTCCTAGTTCTCTGCTATGGAGTCACATCTGGTAAGCTCAGGGAAACGATATGGGATGCAGGATCAAAGCTGACCAGGGATCAAACCCTATACAAGGCAAACGCCATACCATTGTGCTAGCAATCTGGCCCCAGTAGTCTCTTATCTAGTGAATGAACTGCATTTCTAGAATGCCCTCTTTTAGTGTGCTTATAGCCATAAAGGCATCAATTGATAACACCTTCTTCAGATTGACTATTGATTACTTCATTTTTTTTGGGGGGGGTTACATCTGGGAGTGCTCAGGGGTTACTCCTGGCTCTACACTCAGAAATCGCTCCTGGCAGACTCAAAGGACCATATGGAATGCTGGGATTTGAACCACCTTCTTTCTGCATGAAAGGCAAATACCCTAAAGCTGTGCTATCTCTCCAGCCCCCTATTGATTACTTCTTAAACTTTCCCTTTTGGTCCCTTTTTTTTTTTTTTTTTTTTGGTCAAACATCACTGTAACAGTACCTTGTCTTTTTCAATTGTTCATTACTGGGGGCACACCCAGTGATGCTCAAGGTTTACTCTTGACTCTGTGTTCTGGGATCCTTCTTTAGAAATCAATGAGGCCCTGAAAATATTTGAGCAATCCTTTAAATTATTTTGAGGATTTGGAAAATTCCACTGGGCTCATGTACAGGTTTGTGTTTGGAAGTCAGAAACAAAAGGAAAATGAAGGACATGAAAAATGGCGAAGATAAAGAAATGGAAGGGAGACAAGGGACAAGGTCGGTGGGAGAGAAAAATGGGAGAAGGGGAGAGGGAAAGACCAAAGTGAGAGGGAGGGGGGAAAGGTGGGAGAGAATGAGAGAGAGAGTGAGTGAGAGAGAGAGAGAGAGAGGAAGGGAGGGAGGGAGGGATGGAGGGAGGAAGGGAGGAAGCAAGAGAGAGGGGTGTTTGGAGGGAGGGAGCCAGAGACAGAGGGAGAGAGGGAGCTGGAGCAAGAATATTATCTATTTGAATTCCAAGGTTTAGGAAACAGAAATCAGTATTACCTCAGTGAGATATAATATTACATTTCTATTTCTCAACATACTCTTAGACTTTACTCATGCTTACATATTCCTTTCTGAAAAACGCATTTATAAAAGATTGGTTATTAGTCAACAGATAGAATCTATTCTAATGAATGAAATCCATCATTTCCTTGTAGTTGTCCAGAGAAGCATTCTCCCTCCTCATATACCTCCCCCATCTCCCTCTCTGAAGAGTTGCTTTCTCTTACCTTGAACTGCATCATATATCCTGGCTGTATAATGAGTTCTCTGGAGGAGAGAGCATTGTGAGTCTTGTCTTTCTTTTTATTTGGCCAGTAGAGGTGGAACGATGGATTGCCGCAAAATCCTGCTGTCCTTACTGCATTAGGGTAAAAACTCCAGTTTTCTTCATGGGAAGTTCCTTCTGTTATGAGAAATTAAAAGCAATATGACAGATTATTTTCTTTTTTTGGGGGGGGTCACACCTGGTAGCGCTCAGGGCTTACTCCTGGGTCTACACTCAGAAATTGCTTCCGGCAGGTTCCGGGGACCATATGGGATGCTGGGATTTGAACCACTGTCCTGCTGCATGCAAGACAAATGCCTTACCTCAATGCGTTCTCTCCGGCCCTGACATATTATTTTCTTGAGCTGTTTTATTGCTGAAGTCCTTAAATATTTACACTTTATGGTTTTTGGTAGCTTTTTGGTTACCCTTTAAAATGGATTTTAGCTTTATTTAATGGGTGCTATATAAATCAAATGTGACTAATCACATTTAGAAGAGAGAAGTTATAAAGAAACTAAAATCATTGGGCATCTCTGAAATTTTAAATTATGTTTGAATTAGATTTTGTATTTAACTGAACTTATTAAATTCTCATTTGACATTTCAATACTCTACTTTGAAGATTAGGAAAGAGAATAGTTAACACTTATTTGTTGTTATTTTTGGGCCACACTTGGCCATGCTCAGGCTCTGCACTCATAAATCACTCCTGGCAAGCTCTGAGGGACCATGTGGGATTCTGGGGATGAAATCTGTGCTGACTATATGAAAGGCAAATGCCCTACTCACTACACTATCAATCCAGCAACCTAGCTAACATTTCTTGAGCAGTGAACATGTGCTGGGCAACCTTCGAAATATAACTCACGGAATAATGCACCTGAAGACATATGTAGACACAAGGTTAGCAGGAAAGAAAGCTCAATAACCTCTTTTCTTACCATCATCAAATGTGTCAACAAGTTGGCTAGGATTAATTTCCGCTCCCCCAATCAAAATATTGTCTAGTGCCCATTGAGCACGCTCCACGCCTGAGGCCACAAGTCCATTGCTGATCACGAATGGCTGCCACCAGCGGAGTCGAGTTGTATTGGTGAGAGCATCCTCAGGAAGAAGTATATAGTCATGTCTTACAGAAATGTATTTCTGGTAATCCATCTCATGAAGCAGAGTCCAGGTAATCCCTAAAGTCATAAATAGAACAGCACAGTAAACTCATTGGAAAATATACCACAACCACCAGATGTGGAGCTACTATAGAAATAATAATGAGAACCATTCTGCTGACATGAATATAAAACTTATCAGCTTGGGACAGGAGTTAAAGCACAGTGGTAGAGCGTTTGCTTTGCACGTGACTGATCCAGGACTGACCTCGGTTCGATCCCCGGTATCCCCTATGATCCCCAAGCCAGGAGCGATTTCTGAGTGCATAGCCAGGCATAACCCCTGAGTTTTACCGGGTGTGGCCCAAAAACAAACAAACAAACAAAAAACCCAAAAAGCAAACAAAAAACCAAACCAAACAAAAAAATAAGCTTATATTAATGTAACAGATAGATATCTAATCAAAGTAAGATTGATGATGTGAGTATTTAAAATTCCTTATTTTTTTTGGGGGGGGGGGCCATACCAGCAGTGCTCAGGAGTTACTCCTGGCTCTTTGCTTAGGAAGTACTCCTGGCAGTGCATAGGAATGCCAAGGATTGAAGCTGGATCTGCCACATGCAAGACAAGCACCCTAATCTCTGTAGTAGAAATGATTTTCTGCTTTAAATTTTTTGTTCTAGGTCCCTATGTATAATAATGTTCAAAAATAATGAAAAATTCCCAAGTTTTATGTTTCTAGCTGAAAACTTCTAGTACTTTACAACATAGTTATTACAATTTTAAGCAATTTAGAATTTGTTAGATAAAAAGTTACCAACTAACTGATAAGATTGCAGGCAAGATGTTTAACGTAATCAAGAAAATACCTTCTGACTATTCTAAAATAGCTTTGGAGATTGTCTATTAGTTTTTAAGGATAATATATATTGGGGCCAGAGAGATAGCACAGCAGTAGGGCATTTTTGCCTTAGACACAGAAGGAAGGTGGTTCGAATCCCGGCATCCCATATGGTCCCATGAGCCTGCCAGGAGCAATTTCTGAGCATAGAGCTGTCACACACACGCTGCTGGGTGTGACCCCCCCACCTCCCAAAAAAAGAATAACATATTTGCTAAAGCTGATTTTACAAAGACTACATGTTATTATTGTTCCAGTTTCAGCTATTTCAAAATAATAAAAACAGAATTTTGTTAGAATGGCATGTCTAAACCCCTACCCTTAAAAATACTGTCAGCCATGATACCTAAAATTAAAAAAACTAAAGTATAAGTTTCCTGTTTCCAACTATATATCAAATAAATAAATGTGTCAGATTTATGAAATCAAAATATTTTCTTTCATTGTGAAGTTTTCTTGTAGATTGTCTATAACATTATTAGATGTTTGTTCACATAAGAGATATTTTAATTAATTAATAAAAGATTTTAAAAAGAATTCAAGTGTTTTATAAAATTGCCTTTTACTAAGACAACTATAAAAGATTTATTTATTACTTGCATTATTTGTAATTAAGCTTTAGTTAAGCAAAGGGATTATTTTAGTCAACAAGATTGAAGATTATTTTTGTTTGGTGGCCCTATCAGATGGTACTGGGAAGAGTGCTGGGGTTCAAACCCGGAATCCCATATGTAAAACACAAGCTCCAGTCCTTCAAACTACCTCCTTGGCCCTCCGAGCTTCTTTGGGGCTACACCCGATATCCTCAGAGTTTATTCCTGATTTTGTGTTCAGGGTTCCTTGACAGTGCTCAAGGGACCCTACTATGTGTTCTAGAGATTGATTTGGGGTCAGCCCATGCTAGGGAAATGCCTTGGCCCCTATACTATTACTCTGCTCATCTTAGAATATATTTATTTGTTTGTTTTTGGGCCACATCTAGCAGTGTTTAGAGCTTACTCTTGACTCTGCACTCAAGAATCACTCCTGGCAGTGCTCGAGAGACCAGAGGGATGCCAGAAATCAAACTTGGGTTGGCTGTGTGCAAGGAAAATTCCCTATTCATTGAACTATCTCTTGGGTCCCCTGGGCTTTATTTTTCTCTCATCCCTTTTTTTGGATATGTTTTGCCTTACACAAAAGCCACATATAAGGAATGTACAGACAACAAGATCTGTAACTCCCTAGGTGTTTGTTACTTTCCCAAATTTATAGTGCAAAGTCAGAAAAGTTTTGCAGAGAATCCTTGGAGGGGCACTGATTGGATGTTGGCATCTGCTCTGTGGTGTGGGTTTTCACCCTGAAACATGCCTCCATCAGTGGAGTAGTCGAGCAGTACGCCTTCCTTCCGGCAGATGGGCCGATGGCAAGAGGTCATGTTGTTCTCACTCCCAATTCGCCCCCAGTATTGCAGGAACCTGAAGGCAAGCACACACAATCCACCAGAATAATAATTAGAACAGTCTATTCAAGGACCTGATAATCGTGCTTTCCTCATGTGTGCTCCTTGCTATGCTAGGCTATGACAAAAAATAATTATCTTACTTTGCCCCTCGAAGATCCAAATCCTGAGTAATAGCTTGTCTCACTGTGGAACCCCCAAAATAGAGAGCGGTATCCTCAGCAAGAATCCCACACTCAGTACACGTGCTTCCACCTTCCAAGGACATCCATAAATCAGGCTTGATTTCTTCACTATCAAAGCGTTCCTTCAGAAAAGTCTGGGAAAAAGTGTTATGTGGTTAAAAACACATCAGGTAAAACCATTCAGTTACCTTTGATTAAAGAAATGGATTTAAAATGTTTTTTCCAAAAATATTTGCAAGAAAACAAATCATTTACATAATGTTTTCAATCATATTGAAGATTAACTGCTTAGGTAATGACTAGCAACTAGGTTCTAATGTAAATTTATAAAAACAAAATAGTCTTAAAACAATCAAAATTGACCATAGCAACACTCCTATTTGTAAAGTTACTTAGGCATATGCTCTCAAAATATGTGCATTTATATAAAGTGTATGAAATTACTGTTATAACTTTTAGGCTATCATTAAACATACCCTAAATGAAAATTCAAAAAAGTAAGATTAAAGTAAGATACACTTTTTTCCTTTAATTTAATTTTTAAATTAAATTAAATTTAATTTTTCACCAATAAATTGTCTTGAATCATGCCTTGAAGCATGTCCCCATACTGGGAGATGTTGTTAGGTCAAAGGATTATGCAGTTTCCAGCACAAAGGGAACTCAGATGTCTATACGGCCAGGCTTCTGAAATCAAAGTTTTTTATATAAATTTAACAGAAAATTACCTATGGAAGTCAGCTTCAAAGATGTTATACAAATTTATCAGGACCAAGATTCATGGTAATGTGCTCTTTAACCATTACACTTGATTCTTACTCTTTTTTAGTTTTTGTTTTGAGGTCTTATTTGGATGTGCTGGTGACTCACTCCTGGATTTGTACTTAGGAATCACTCCTGGAGAGGCTTAGGAGACCTTATGCAGAGCCCAGGATTAAACCCAGGTCAGCAGTGTGCAAAGCAAGTGCCTTATCTGTTATACTATCTTTCTAGTTCCTCCACTTTGTTCATAGATGCAACCTGTAATGCCAGGTGATGCTTCTGAAAGGATGTTTAACGTACCTTCAGAGTGTGAGTAAGGTAGCAGTTAGGCCCAGAGTATCCTGGATCGCATATGCACTGTTCCTTTAGGCAGTCTCCATGGCCTCTGCAGTTGTGCAAGCATCCAGGGCCTAGGTAGAAATTATCAATCGCCCACTGCATATCCGAGTACTTCTGATAGAACCTAAACCTTACTGGACTGTTAGCAATGTAAGAACAAAGGAATAAAAAGTAAAAAGTTAACTTCATTTAGGTCCATTTTCCTTCAAGTGCATTCAATATTCTACAGAAAAAACAATTAAGGAACTGGAGTGGTGGCATAAGTTGTAAGGCGTCTGCCTTGCCTGTGCTAGCCTAGGACAGACCGCAGTTTGATTCCCGGCATCCCATATGGTCCCCCAAGCTAGGAGTGATTTCTGAACACATAGCCAGAAGTAACTCCTGAGCGTCACCGGGTGTGGCCCAAAAACCAAAAAATAAAATAAAAAAACTATTTAGAGGACATTAAGGGGGAAATTTGGTTAATAAGAAAATGTAACTTGAATGCCATCACCTTTTTCTTTTGTTTTTGGTTTATTTCGGGGGGGGGGTGTTATACCCTGTAGCACTCAGGGTTTGTTCCTGGTTCTGCACTCAGAAACCACTCTTGACTTGGGATGCCAGGGATCATCGAATCTGGGTTGGCTACCACCCTACCACTGTGCTATGGCTTTGACCCATTTTGAATTTTTTTTGTTTGTTTTTGGGTCACACCCAGTGACACTCAGGGGTTACTCCTGGCTATTCGCTCAGAAGTCACTCCTGGCAGGCACGGGGGACCATATGGGGAACAGGGGGATCGAACCTCGGTCTGTCGTAGGTTAGCGCAGGCAAGGCAGGCACCTTACTTCCAGCGCCACCGCCCGGCCCCAAGTGATTCCTTTTTTTTTGTTTTTTGAGTCTCATTCGGCAGTTCTCAGGGGTTACTCCTGACTCCATGCTCAGAAATAGCTCCTGGCAGGCTCAGGGAACCATATGGGATGCCGGGATTTGAACCACCGACCTTCTGCATGAAAGGTAAATGCCTTACCTCCATTTTGAATTTTAAGATATGTGAGCATACTAATAAAGCAAAAGGAAAATACCTAGAAATATCTCTTTCAAGCATTATTGATAATATTAAAAAGATTAGTTTGATGCCAAGGATCTAAGCTTCACACGGCATAGAAAGTACTTTACTACTAAGTTGGTAACATTTAAAAATAGGAATATGCCATTGTTATAAATCAAGTTGCTTATGAATTAGAGACCAAATGGTTGCATGCAATTTAGTCTCTAACTCAATTCCTGAAATTGTCTAGTAGGTAAGTAAATCATTTGGTAGAATCTTATCAGCATAAACAGAGTCCTCAGGCAATTGAGAAAAGCAGTTTCTGAATTCCTCCTAGATAATCAATCTTTTCAGAATAAGTATGCTAATTAGAAAACAATTTAAAAAGTTATATCCAAGAACAATTTATAGGAGATTTTAACTGTATCATTGTTCTTCTCTGTCTTCTGGGGAAAAAAACCCCAAACAAACAAAAAACAAAAAACCAGCTTCATAATTAACCTGAAATTAAAATATACCAAACTCTTGGTGTATAAAGTCCAAAGTGCAGGAGGGAACTTTCTGTGAGGTGATGTAAATGTTCTATATCTTGAATATGGTAGTTACAAGGGTGAACACATGGTAAGTACTCACTGTGCCAAAGAGTCAATATTCATGCATTCCCTAAATGTGAATTACACCTCATTAAGAAAAGGCAGTGAGAAAGGGAAAATGAAATGATGACAATGTGGTGGCTTCCAGGCATTGCTTTATCCCAAATGACTATGAGATATGAGCTATGAGATAATCAATGTAATATAACTGTCTTTTCTACTGCCCAAGTCACAAATGAGTATTCTTGTGCCAATTTGTACCAACAGATGCAAGAATGGTGCTTACTCTGGCTCTGTATGAAATAAAAGCTTTCTAGTTGGGTATAGTGTAGAATACATCTGCTCTAGTGTTTTAGAAATCATCTGTATTCACAAGGGAAAAATTAGCCTCAGAGATGAAAGTGACACTGATGTGTGCTCAGCAAAGCAAAAATGCAAAAATGCAAAAAAAAAAAAAAAAAGAAAGAAAGAAAGAAAGAAGTGTCCTTGAGGACACTGAGTTTGTGAATTGACCGATCCTAATGTTTGACAGAATATTTGTTTTTGCTTTGATTTGGGGTCATTCTCAGTAGTATCTGAAGCTTAATCCTGGCTCTATACTGAGGGATCACATTGGGTGGTGCTCAGAGGATAATATGGGGTGCTGAGGACTTAATTTGGATCAACTGCATGCAAGGCAAGTGCTCTGCCCACTGTGGGTTTTTTTTTTCTTTTTTGGCCACACCAATGGCACTCGGGGGTTACTCCTGGCTCTGCACTCAGAAATCACTTCTGGCTCTGTGGACTATATGGGATGCCAGGGATTGAGTGAGTTTGAAATGGAGTGAGTTTGAAATGGACTTTCTGTTCAGTGTCTAAACTTGTTCTGATTTAGTTTTGTAGCATGCTAACTCAATAAACCCTTTAGAGAGTTGTTTCAGAAATTTGAGTAATAAATCGCTTCTGTAATTAGGAAATGACTTATCAATAGGACACAAGAAAAGAGGTATGTCAGCACCTTATTCAAAGGCATTATATGTTTTGGTCACACATTTAAATTTTATTTTACAAAATTTCATTTTAGACAAGCTATGATTAACAGTGGTAAGGTGCACTTAAAATTTTCTTTTTGGATATTTTCTCCTGCTCTTGCAGTCAAAAGGAAATTGTTCTGAATTACCTTGAATTAACTTATCCGCAGAACTATCATAAAGCAGTTTAATCATCTTGTTTACTGTTGCTTTAGGCTAATTACTTTTCACTGTAGGTGCAGAACACAATGCTTTTGTTTGATGAGAAACAAAAACTATAAACTACATTTATAAAAATAACATGAATAGGAACAATTTGTATGAATAGCTTGAGTACAATACTGTAATTTATAAAAATATATTGGCTATATGTGATATGTATGCGCACACACATACACACACATATATATACATATATATATATATATATATATATATATATATATATATATATATATATACACACAGCTAGTCATTCAGAAGCACAGCTAATAATCCAAGCTGTGACTGGAATCTGCATTCTGAGGAGGAGAGATGAAGACTCTGTTATACCAGCAGTTTGCTTGATGCACAGATTGGGCATTAACCCTTAAATCGAACCTACATCCCTCCCCACACTCCTACATTAGCGAAGGAGCCCTCACCAGTGGCTATACCCCTCATGAATTGATAAGGCATTAGTACACTTGGGAAGCATATGAGACACAGTAGACTACATTCTTCAAGATTCATAAAGTAACCTTGATGTGGCTCCAAAGCCATCACTTGTTCTGACCCATCTGGAGACCCAGAGGTGAGTGAGTTCAAGTTTTTTATACCAAGTCTATTATTACAATGCAAGTTTTCTTCAAGTTGAGGATCGTCAATTAGGAAATTTGGATTTAGGTAAGATGAGAGAAATTCTCCCAACAATCACACAACATTTCATGTTGGATCGTAGCATCCATCATTGACTTCTGGATGCTTGGAACCAGGCATTATTTCCATTTCACACTTACTTTCCCACTAAACTTTCAGGAAGAGGGTAGGTGATTCGTTTCCATCCTTTAGTAGGAAAGAATACAGATGGCTGGGAAACACTTCCAGAGCATTTTGGATCTGCAGGTAAGCATTGAGGGACTAGATAATTCCAGCTTACACCAAAGTCAGTAGAATACTGCACATGAATTTGATTCTGGGCAACTTTTTCAGACACTTTACATCCAACAGAGATCTATTAAACAGAAAAAACCAAAATCATTAATATATCCAAAATATTATATGCTGTTTCTACTAAGGACTTGGCAATAAAATATTTGCAGATCACTTACAACAGACACTACATCACATCTATCCTATATTTTCAGGTTCATTATTTGTTCTGTTGATGGATGGGGAAGGGTTTGACATGGTTGCCCAAGGTGACAAATTATAGAAGGTGCCAAATACATTGTGTTGGGAGTTTGGAGAGAAGCTGAAATCTGCACTTCTGCCAGGTCTGGCTGACTGCCTTGGAAAGCCTAGACCCACTCTTACAAATTGTTGTTTGTTGTGCTAATGGTCTGGCACTTTTATTTGGCAGAATACTTGACCAAGAAGGATTGCTAACAGCTTTACCAAGTTTAGTATTTTGTTGTACAATTTATGACTCAATAAATCACTTTCAACTACAAGTAAGAAGTAATTAAGTGCTAACAGAAGGTACTTTTAATAAGGCATGGTATCCTTTTTTGATGGGAGATATCCATAACATGACCTTTGTTGCTAATACAGTGAGACTGAAGTTGACAGAATAAATTGGTTGAGATAATATCTTGACCAAGACTAATTTTGGCATTGATTATAATCATGCCTTTGTTTTCTATTCTTTTTTTCTCCAGAAAAAGGGAAAAAAACTCCTGTAAGAAGCATAATTATAGCTTTAATCTATTCTAAATGGAAAAATTGCCTTAATCATATAATGATTTTAACTCAGTGATAGTATCAGTTGTATTTCTATTATCACTATTTTGTTCTATCATTTAATTTCAAGCAGAAACATTTATTTGGAGCAGAAATATTAATTCTTATAGATATTTTATCATGAGGGCCAAAAAAAAAAAAAAAACCTTGCTTGCTTTGCACATGGCTTGACCATGGTGGATTGCCAGCACCCCATATGGTTCTCCCAAACCACACCAGGAGTGACCCCTGAACACAAAGCCAGGAATAAGCTCTGAGCACTACAGGGAGTGGCCCCCAATTCCCAAGTTTACCTTGCAATAATTAGGAAATAGAATAGTTTTAATAATTAAGTTACATATGGTTTAGTGGTATATTACCTAACATCAAAATTGATCCCCCCTCAAAAAAATTATTTTGAGCCATACCTAAAGTTTGTCTGATGGTGTTTGGGGCCTATTTAGGATGCCAGAGATTAAACCCAGGTCAGCCATGAGCAATGCAAGTCCAAGAAAAAACAGATGCTTTTTTGTTTGTTTTGTAACGCTAGGGGTTACTCCTGGCTCTGCTCTCAGAAATCACTCCTGGAAGGCTCTGGGGACCATTTGGTTTGCTGGGATTTGAACCACTGTCTGTCCTGGATTAGCTGCTTGCAAGGCAAAAGCCCTACCATTGTGCTATCTCTCTGGCCCTCAAACAGATTATTTTTATTTCTACATTTTTTCCCATTTTTATACTGCTTGTGTATGATTATGTCAGTATTTATTTTTTATATTTTATTTAAACACCTTGATTATATATATGATTGTGTTTGGGTTTCAGTAATGTAAATAATACCATCCATTACCAGTGCAACATTCCCATCACCAATGTCCCAAATCTCCCTCCTCCCCACCCAACCCCCGCCTATACTCTAGAGAGGCTTTCTGTTTCCCTCATACATTCTCATTATTAGGATAGTTCACAATGTAGTTATTTCTCTAACTAAACTCATCCTGGTTTGTGGTGAGCTTCATGAGGTGGGCTGTAACTTCCAGCTCTTTTCTCTTTTGTGTCTGAAAATTATTATTGCAAGAATAATTATTGCAAATATATCTTAACATTTTCCTGACCATAGACCCCCTCTAATCTTGTTCTCTTTCTTTGGGTACCTGAATAGCTCCCTAGTCTCATGCTGTGTTCCCCTATTCACCTTATTTTATTTTATTTTTTGGGTCGGGGCCTCACCAGTGGTGCTCAGGAGTTACTCCTGGCTCTGTGCTCAGAAATTACTCCTGGGGATTGTATGGGATGCTGGGGATCAAATCTAGGTCAGTCACACACAAGGCAAATCCCCTACTCACTCACTGTTCTACCACTAAAGCCCCATTCACGTAATTTTTTCCTGTGGCCCCTTTGCAATAAGGTCTCTGGCTGAGAAATGATTTATAAAGTAGAGACCATAAATTTTGGGGGGGTCTCTCCTGCAGTGCTCAGGACCCTGGGAATAACTTTTGCCCTGGCCTTTTAGGCCTAAAGCTTAGGGCTTGGGCTGCCGGTGGTGAGACCCATTATGACAACCCCAAGTGTCCTTTGAACTGTCTCCTAGTCAATTGAGACCATAGCATTTTAACCTTGAACTGCATGATCCAGCCGTCTGTGGGACTCAGGTCATGGGTCACTGCATATACTTCTCTTCCATCATGGCTGCCACAGAGCATGACCCCATCAGGGGACTCACAGAATCTTTCTACTGTGCAATCATCATGAAACAGCCAATGCTCATTCACTAGAATCAAAAGAGAATTTTTTAATGGCAAATTTATGAAAAAAATACTTGAAACAATATTCATTCAACGCTATTTTTACAATTATTTAAGCAGGATGTGATCCTTCATGACATAAAATCCAGAGAGAAAACGTTAAGGCCAGATAATTTCTCTCAAGGGACACAGATACTGTGAGTTTGAGATGCCCATTATATATTATTAAGTATACATTTTTGAAAAAGGAGTGTACTGAATGTTGTAAGTTAAAAGCAAAGGAAAATAATTATTGTATTTTCTTTTGATATATACTTAACATTTTAGGTAGGATTGAAAAAGGAGAATTTTAAGTAGTCAAATAGAGAAGTGAGTTAACAACTTCTGCTAAAATTCTAGGTATTTAAGTAACTTTTAAGAGTCTGATTCATAGAATCAAAGAGTAGAATATTGACAACAGGGGACAGTGCAGGGATGGGGACATAGGAAATGGAAAAGTCTCAGTTTAGAAGTACAAAGTTACATATTATAAGATAAATATGCTGTACAGAAATATGGTATAATGTCGAGTCTGCAATTAACATACTCTATTGTATTCTTTTTTTTTTTTAATATGGAACGCTTCACAAATTTGCTTGTCATCCTTGCACAGGGGTCATGCTAATCTTCTCTGTATCGTTCCAATTTTAGTATATGTGCTGCCGAAGTGAGCACCTCTATAGTATTTTTTACAATTTTATTCTATGTGTAGATCTTATGTTGAGTGCTTTTACTATAAAAAAATGAATAAAATAAGGGCCCGGGAGATAGCATGGAGGTAAGGCGTTTGCCTTTCATGCAAAAGGTCATCGATTCGAATCCCGGTGCCCCATATGGTCCCCCGTGCCTGCCAGGAGCAATTTCTGAGCATGGAGCCAGGAGTAACCCTGAGCACTGCCGGGTGTGACCCCAAAAAACCAAAAAAAAAAGAATAAAATAAAGAGATGTGGGAAAAATTGGAGGTAAGTGTTTGATTAGTTTATGGCCTTTGTAGACATGGACTCATGGGTTTATAGCTTATTTTTGAGTTTATTATATTGTGTGCTTTAAGTATCTACAGTTTCTTTTTCTTTTTTGGTTTTTGGGTTACATTTGGCTGTACTCAGAGTTTACTCTGGCTCTGCATTCAGGAATCACTCCTGGAAGACTCGGGATCATATGGGATGCAGGGTTAGAAAATGGACTGTCATGTACAAGGTAAATGCCTATCTACTGTACTATTGCTCCTGCCCCATAAATACCTACAATCTCTTAAAAAGAAAATGGCGATGAAAATAAGAACAACATAAAGAGAGCCTCTATATTTCCCAAAGATCACTGTGAATACTCTCTGAAGCATGAAATAACATAATGAATGCCTCTTGCATGTGGTAACATAAAATTTGTCTTCAGATATTCTAAGTGACCCGAAACAGTTTTCTATCTTAAGTAGGAAATAGAGAGAGTTCTCTAAGGAAAAATTCTCATTGATAAAAGATTACAGAATTCTGCTTACTCAATTACAATTGCCGGCTTGAACAAAATTAGAAGATCAAGTTATAAATTTAGTTAGACATAAAGGAGGAAGGCTGAGAGAAATAGAAAACTGTCATTCTTTTCACAGTTTCTATACTATCAGTTTGTCAAAGGTTCCACATTCCACTCTGATAAGATCCAAATCCAAACCACATTTCCACTGGATTTTTGTTTAACATTACTGAGACATTCACCTGCAGTTTTATCCTCCATAAACATGTCAAAGGCTATTCTGCCCACAGGACCTGCATCGGCGGGGGAGCGCTCATGCTGGGGCATAGGGGCGCTGCTGAAGGTGTCCAGCATGACAGTTCTCTGGTCTGCAGAACCCGAAATGAGAACATTGTCGATGGCCCAGTCATTCTGATCCAAGCCATCATGTCTTGGCTGCCACCAGCGGAAGCGAGTAGCTATCTCTTTGGCATCAGGTGGGAGCAGGATATTCACGAATCTAAAAAGATGATGGTGGGGACAAAGTCTTGTCAAAAGTCTTTAGCAAGAAAATGACACACAGATAAAAAATAATTTTTCTGTAGAGGGTCACACTTGGCTGTGCTCAGGGCTTACTCCTGGCTCTGTATACAGTGGTCACTCCTGGTGGTACTTGAGGGACCTTTGTAGTGCCAGGACTTGAACTGAGGTTGGCCACATCTAAGGCAATAGTCTTGTATGTGATCACTTTGGCCCATTGTTTCTTATCTTTTTCTTTTTCTTTGCTTTTCTTTCATTCTTTTTTTTTTTTTTTTGGCAGGATAGGAGGTTTTGGCTACACTTAACGTATTTGAGAGTTATTTCCAGCTCTGCTCAGGAATGATTCCTGGAGGTGTTCAAAGAAACATATGTTTGCCAAGGATTCAAACCAGGTCAGTAGGATGCACTGCAAGTACTTTAACCTTTGTAAAGTCTGTCCAATTCTCACGCAATCAGAGATAAGATACTGCTTGATACATGACAGGTGAGGTGAGCATATCAACTGAAGATATTTTAAAAAATTCAATGCAAACAAGCCTGATTTTATAAAGTCCCAATTTGAAGGAACAATATAAACAAAGTCAAGCATACATCAAATACCAATTTATTCTGCCTGTCCCTGGGTGGGCCTGAGGATTACAATATCTAGTTTGCCTTGCCACCGAATGGTGAAATGAAACCAAGAGACAATTCATGACACCCTGACTTCAATCTAGGATCTGTGCAAAAACCAAGATCTCTAATTACTGGTCTGACTATGACAACCGTGGTTGAGAAAATTTTTTTTCTGGGACTACGAAGAAAGACTTTGGGGTTAGACAACATAGTATGCCCAGATCCTATAGTTGGTTTTATGGCAGAAGCTTCATGTGTAGGCACACCCTGTTTTTAGGCCAAAGGTTTTTCTTTCTATTTTCCCCAACTTTGACTGCACTTATGCAAAAAAACTGCCACTATTTTATTTAATTTAGGGGCTATTTTTATTTTTATTTATTTTAGGGGCTTCTGCATTTTTCATAAAACTTTGGGACATGAATTACTTTGTTTTACCTCATATTTCTGAATATTTCTATAAAATTAAGAAGGCAGGACCGGGTGGTGGCGCTGGAGGTAAGGTGTCTGCCTTGCCTTGTACTAACCTAGGACGGACCACAGTTCGATCCCCTGGTTCCCTATATGGTCCCCCGTGCCTGCCAGGAGCGACTTCTGAGCGAATAGCCAGGAGTAACCCCTGAGCGTCACCGGGTGTGGCCCAAAAACCAAAAAAAAAAAAAATAAA
>PVKC010003978.1:0-37056 GCA_004027635.1 Crocidura indochinensis
TACTATTGCTTAACAGGTATCATGCAGATCACTTTACCTCCTTTCAGCACTTAATTCTTATCTAGAGTGATAACATCCCTCTATCACTGATTCCTTCTCTGAACTAACCTCCCTCCTCCTATTGTGGTAAGCTTTCTACTAAGGAACAGTTTTCCTAGCCTTCATTTCTATTATCTTTGGGTATTCTTCTCATTGTTTATATTCTTCCAATATTCTATTCTTCCAATAGATCTATTCTTTCAATAGATCATTCTATTTCTGTCTCTTTCCCTCTGTGACTCATTTCACTCAACATGATACTCTCCATGTCTATCCATGTATCAGCAAGTTTCATGATTTCATTTTTTTCTAATGCTTGCATATTATTCCATTGTGTAGATGTACCATAGCTTGTTTATCCACTCTTCTGTTCTTGTGAACTTGGATTGTTTTCAGTTGTTGGTTGTTGTAAACATAGGAGTGAGATATTGTTTCTGCAGGTGTGTTTTGAGCCATTAGGGCAGGGGTGGCGAACAGGATTGTGACCCTCACTCAAAATGGCGAAATGCAATATATGTTTAATAGATTGTTGTTAAAATTATATGCTTCTGTGTGAGTGTTTGTTTGTTGTGGCAGGTCACTGTGTGGTGTGGCTCTCTGACTCTCACAGTTTAAAATTTGACTCTTTGTGTCGAACTTGTTCGCCACCCCTACATTAGGGTAAATCCCAGGGGCAGAATTGCTGAGTCATTATCAAATTCAATTCCTTATTTTTTTTGAAGGAAGGTCCATACTGTTTTCTTAAATAGCTGAACCAGTACACATTCCCATCAATAGTGAATGAGGACCCCTTTTTCCGCTCTCCAATGCTCTATACCAACACTGATTGTTTTTATTCTTGGTGGTGTCAGTCCTTTTGGTGTATTTTTCCTGTTTTATTTTAAACTTTTCTAATGATTAGTTACTTTTTCATGTGCCTCAAGTTTCCATTTTAGATGAATTCAGCTACTCAGTAATTCATCTCCAGTATCTCAGAACTGAACACTAGAGAAATGAACCCCTTAGGGGGGCAACATGGTCCTAATATCAAATGATTCTAATAAAGAGTTGCCTGATGAATCCTATACTTCTCAGTCAAGTTGGTCTATTCTCCACCCCTGTCCCACAGCTACTTTGTGGAGAAAAAGGCCAACTCAAGTTTTTTTTTCTGTCTTTTTTGAAACAAAGAGAAAACGAGAATTCTGTTTATTTCTCCTAATGTATTCTGTAGCTTTTTATGGATGAAATATTATTTGCAAGCATATTGCATTTTCCTAAGTCATTCTTAACTCAAAAAACTTAAAAAAAAAGACAAAAACAGTGTGAAAATTTTTGGGAGTCCAGCATTTCTCCACCACACCTAGCTCTTTCCTTCCATTCATAATCAGTCTTCCGGGAAAAGGTTTTTACTCTCATTGACATCACTTCCTCACTTCCCACTGTTTTATCTGCTCCTTCTGCTCCAGCTGCTGTCTCAATCATGCCTTTCAGTAAAGACAAGGATGACCTCCAGGTCCCTAGAGGCAATGGATACTTTCCGGTTCTGATTCATGTGACTTCTCAGGAGCTCTGAAAGGCAGATACAGGCGGGCTGTTCACAGGCTTTTTCTTTTTTTTGGGGGGGGGTCACACCCGGCAGTGCTCAGGGGTTACTCCTGGCTCCATGCTCAGAAATTGCTCCTGGCAGGCACGGGGGACCATATGGGGCACTGGGATTCGAACCGATGACCTTTTTTTGCATGAAAGGCAAATGCCTTACCTCCATGCTATCTCCCGGGCCCCTCACAGGCTTTTTCAAGGACTGCTGTTCCTTGCCTTCCCTCATTCTACATTCTTCTGACCTTTACCTCCCTTTTTGTCTGCCCCTTGTTTGTTCCCACTCTATTTCTAAATGTATCCAGAATGATATTTTCAGAAATATAAATGGCATCATGTAATTTCATAATCCTCCAACATCTTCCTACTGTCCTGAGGAAAAAGACCTGATCTTCTTAGAAGGCTTGCTTATTGGAAGTGCAGCTTCCCTTTCCATTCTTAACTATAATTACTTCTGATTCTACCCCATCCCTCAGTTCAGTGGTTCAGTTTTTGATCCTGAAATGTCTCCTACACCTACTTCCATGTAGTCTTTGTACATAATACCACTGGCCCTTCTTGACTCCATTCAGCACAGCTGTGTTCCCTTGGGATAAGCATAGCTTAAAATTGTCAATACTTGAGCAAATTTGAATGAAAGGATAAACAAAATATCTAATACTGACCCCTGAATGACCACAAGTCAAAGTAAACTGGCATTTTAGAGTCCTGTTTAAGATTCATTCAATATTATGAACACCAATAAACCATCACTGCAGACCTCAGACTCTACCCCAAAGTCTTATGTTGAAAAACAAAGTGAACCAGATAAAGGATAGAATAGAGTCTATGTTGCAGAAGGGGGTATATTCCCTTGGTGATTTATGAAGTTCCAGATAAACTGTTCACATTGTAATTCATGAAATGTTTCAAAGGGTACATTGCAACCTGCCACTCTGACCAGATAAATGGAAAATAAGCAATGGATTGAGGAAGACTGAAAAATTGCAGAGAAGCACATTAATTGCTATACGTTGCCACCTATCAAGACTCAGAAAGTCATGTAAATGAAGGTCAGTTACAAATAAAGGTTTGTCTATCATAACAACGTGAATGAATGAGGGAGGTGGAAAGCCTGTCTAGAGTACAGGTGGGGTGGGGAGGAGGGAGATTTGAGACATTGGTGATGGGGATGTTGCACCGGTGAAGGGGGGTGTTCTTTACATGACTGAAACCCAATTACAATCATATTTGTAATCAAGGTGTTTAAATAAAAATATTAATTAAAAAGAACAAATGAATGTTTAGGTTTGTATTGCACTGTGTGTTTTATGTAGGGCTGTGGACTTTAATCAACCGACTCATCATCGGTATTTAATCAGAATAATATGACAGCAAGGCCTATCACAGTATTAATCAACTGGATGTGAAAGTCAACAGCATGTCATTACATCCTTTGCATTATGGGAAGGTGAGAAGAAGGGAAGATGAACCATCACTAGATTGATAACAGAAGGTCCCTCAGTAGAGCTGAGGTACTCTGGCACTTTTCTCAGAAGCATGAGTAGTATTTGATTTCAAACACTACAGGTTACTGATTATCAGTAATCAGTAACAGAATATATGTATATTCCCTTTCCCCTCTGTTTTTCACTGCTGTGGTGATTGGAGGACTTCACACCTATCATGGCATCTGCGATTACAATGGCAATGTCACTGTGATCTCCTTGGGCTTGGAGGTGAGGCTGGGGATCTAACTCTCAGATGCATGCCTACAGGAGAAGTGCCCTAACTCTTGAGTCACATGCTCAGGTCCCTCCATGGCCAGTGTGTCTTACTCTTTGGAAAACATCAGCTATTTTTTTAAAGAAATTTTTACCATGAAACCTCCCTACTCCCAACCAATCCATTCCTACACACAGAATCAGGAATCATGTATGAGCAATTATGTCTTCCCTTATTCTGAAACAGGAAGACGTGGTTGAAAGGTCCTGACTCTCCTCCCTCATGTGAAGACTGTGCCCATGTGAGAGTAAGGGACTTCTTCAGTGACACTTTACATTAACAACTGGCAATATTGCTCCAGTGCATGTAGAGGAAATGACCAAATAGTTCTCTAACTAATCCTTCAGCTAGCTGAAGCCCAATAGACATGTTAGTACGTGGAAAGATATAAATTCCAGAAGAGCAGGGATGAACCACTCAGCTATAATACATATTTTGGGAAACCATCTTTTTTCCCTGATACTAGCAAAGGAAAGTGACCAGAAGTGGAAAAAAAAACCTTATTTTTCTTCAGTTTTTTCACTTCTCTGGATTGAATTTCTTATGTTAATAAAAGGGGAGGAAATTAGAAGTGTATAAACATTTTTTCTCTCAGCTCTCCTTTGAGGTCTAAAGGAATTTCAATCTTCCCTACTTTTTCAAATAAATGGGGTGATAAAACCCCCCCTCTGCTCTACAGGTTCTATCTCTCCATGAGCACAAGTCACCAATGGACAGGATCTCTTCCTGGATTCCAAGACTGCTCTGCTGTCTGTCAACCCATCACCTAACTTCTTTTTTAACCCAAGCTACTTAAAAAAAAGACTTACTTTCTTCTCTACCATTTTCCTAACTTTTCATTAAATTTCCATTTAATTGGAAAATTTAAATTTCCAATTTTCATTAAATTTGCATTTTAGCTTTGGCTCCTTTCCACCACCATCTCTCTCTCTTTTTTTTTTTTAAATCCAACTCAACACTAATTTATTTTGTAGCCCTAGAGACTGAACCTAGGTCCCATGTATGGTAGGTATGCATTAATGACTGATAAACTACTTGCCCAGAGCAAGTCTTCACTTTCCTAGAGGCACTAAATCTTATTGCTCCTGGTTCCAAATCTGAAAATGACACCTTTGACTTTCATAGTTCTCTCCTTACTCTTCTAGATAATTATTTCTGGTACCCTTCCCAAACTCATCTAAACACACCCACATCTATGTGTGGTTCTTTATAGTTATGTTGATCTTTGGAGATTCACCCTTATCACACCCAACCTACTTCACCACTACTTAACTAACTGATGAGCTCCAAATCCAAACACCTAATATAGATCACACTGTTAAGTCTCAAACCAGATGTCCAATTCTCTGCTAGAATTTTTACCTTAAGAAAACACACACACACACACACACACACACTATTTCAATTCAATTCATAAATGTTAATTTGAACTGTAGAAACCTTTGCCTTGACTTATTCTGATACATTCCTCACAAGCACAAATACTAAACTCAGAGGGCCAGGGTTCAAAATCATTCACCATGTAACCTTGAGCACTTGACCTCTCAAAGTCTCCTATATCTGTGTCTAAAACAAAGATAATTTTAGCACTAATAATATTACAATAATTCAACAAGATAAGCTACCAAGCATGTAGATAAACTATATGTACATGATGGAGATCTGATGGTCACATCCATTATTACTGTATTTTTATTAATATATTTAACATTTTTCTCAGTCACTTTAATCAGACAAATATCCAAAACCTCTTTTTCCCATAATCCTATCTTTCTAATCTTTCAGAATTAAGCTTCTTCTTCATTGTTTTAGAAACCATGTTTTATTGGGGGTAGGGGACATAGAGGAGAGCTTCCAGGTAGAGCTTATGGCACCTGGGTACTACTTTGGTAAATTCTTGTTTTGGATTTGTGGCCAGGTGTAGAGGTGTTGAGGACCACCTGAGCAGTGTCTAGGGACCATCTGAGGCACACTCAGTGCTGCTGGGGATGAAGAAGAAGATTCTACGGATCAATCTCAGGACCTGGAATATGCAAAATCTGTGCTCTAACATTTTGGGCTATTTCTCCAGTCCCTAGAAACCTTTTTAAACTGTTCTTTGCTGTCCTAGATTTTGCTGTCTGTTCATTACCACAAAACTACCAGAGTGATCTTTTCAGAGCAAGAGGATCATGTTACTTCCTTTCCAAAAAAAAACCTTAATGGTTCCTGAAAGTCTATATGATAAATTCTAAATTCATTCTCAGCTTCCCCATCTCATCTAAAGATGCTTCCCCTTCTTGATCCTAAAGTGGTATCTTCTTTATCTTCTTCTTTGAAGGCAGTATCTTTTGCACACACCATTTATTTTAAAAATTGTCCTTTCCAGATATTATATATTGACCAGTTTCCCATATCTGTGGCTTTATCTACTTTCCTGGTCCTCCCGTACCACAAAGCCCTCTCTCTCTGCACTACAAAGCACCACTCAGGATGGTTAGTTATATCATGACACTGTACAAATACTTCTATTATAGAAATTATATCCCCACCTTAATGTTTCTTGTTTTTATATTTTCTCTACTACACAGGGGTTGCTTGAAGCAGAAGGGTATCATTTTTCCATGGTTAAACTAAAAAGTCAATATTTAATGACCAGAGGAAGACACCCATAAGTAAAGGAGACAATACCTGGAACAGGGGTCAGGCACAGGTGCCCTCTCATTGCCTTCAGCACCTAGTTTTACCTCTGCCTTCACTCTCCACAGTTCTCTAAAGTACCACCCCACCTTCCGCAACCTCTATTGTCTTTATTCTCCACCATCAAGAGGTTTCTACAAATGGCAAACAGACACCCCTTTACCTTCCCACCTACTTTTCTCAGACTGCTCTTTGATCCAAGAAAGATTGGTAGTCCAGGCCAGAAATAGGAGATTTTTGTTTTATCCACAATCTCATGTCTCCCACTGAAATTCCTGCTCATTTTTGCAACTTAAAGGAAAGGAAGGCTGAATTATTACAGATATTAAAGAGCAGGAAACAGAGACGGCAGAAAAGGAAGCTCCCACTAAAAACAAATACAAAATAAATAAAGTATAAAAGGAAAAACCAACTTGCCGAAGGGCAGGCTGCTGTCTGGAACCTTACATTGGGAATTTCTTTTCTTTGGCTGGTGGCCTTTTTCCAGTTATAAAGTAAATGATGCTAGAGTGAAACATAAGCCAGACACAAAAGGATCTTAGGGCTATATTCTGGTAGAACAGGGAACGTGTTGATCGGTGAGGCATAAAGAGGAAAAAGGGAACTGGGGGTGTGGAAGCCATTTGTGCCCATTGTACGTGTCTGGCTTTTTAAATCAATGTCTTCCTAAAAGTTGGGTCAATATAAATTTTAATTCTATTTTGCAGGCATGAGGAAACTTGGCTATTTAAAGAAGTTTTTGGAAAATGAAGCCAACTCTTATGCCAGGGTTTTGTGTTCAGTCTGGGTTTTCTTAAATCAAAGCATACCAGTAACTGCATTAAGAACACCGTTGGTCAAATATTAATAATGTAAAATGGAATTGAACTTGAAAGGAATTGGACTGAAGGGAAAGAAAACAGGACCTCACCTACCTTTGCCAAATTCTAAACAAATCAGCACAGGGATCCCAGAATTTGCTCTCTGATCATTACTGTGACTTTGGGAGCACAATTCTAGTGATAACCTGCCTACAAGTTTTTACCTGCCCATGCAAATTCAATTTGGACAGCATTTTAAAGTTAAAAACAATCATCACTTAAAATGAAGATTACATAAGAAACTAACAAGAGGATGAACCTCAGCTAGCAGCAGAGGGCATTTACTATTCAACTCGATGGCCAAGCACATGAGTTTCTTCCGAGAACAAGATTGGACGAGTCTGGTGAAGAGATGAAGCACAGGAACTGTCTATTATAAAAAACAAAGGGGGAAAAAGGGTGGCAGGAGATTTTGTGGAAGAGTGAACACAGCATGTGTGCAGAGTTTAGGGCGGCTTGGGGGCTCTCAGGGTTAGTGACAAGAGAACGGAAAAGCCTTCACCTTTGTTATCTCTTCCACACACTCAGTCCCAGCAAGGCCTCCAGAAAAGAAAGCATTCTCAACAAAGGAAGGGCTTGAGACTCCAAGGGAGAATGGAGATGCCAAAGAACTCAGCCTGCCTTTGGAACATTGGCTTATAACCAGCTGACCTGCTGGTGCTGCCATCTGGCCTGAACTTGACTGCGTTCAGGGCAACTGGATCTGGTTCTATGCCTGGCTCTATCCTCCACGCTGGGGCCACAGAAGTTTTGAGTCTACTGACATGTCCAAAGCTTCCCAAATCCTCCCGAGCCTTTTCAGATTTCAAAGAATCCGAACAATAAGCCCAGGAAACAAAGGGCAAAGATGGGGTGTGGCAGGGATTTGAGAGAGAAGCAACAGATCAAGGAAGGAATGTGGGATCCTGGAGTTGGGAAGTCAGAGCAGAAAGCAGACCACATAAACGTCCAGGAATCTATTCCTTATCAACCTGACTAGGGAAATGAATTGACCCTACAGTTAGATTAGTGAGTCTTCTTGCTACATTTCTGCAAACCACCCTGCTTGGGTCTTCCCAGGCAATGCCATGGTTGACAACAACTGGGGAAGGACTTCCAGGAGGGTGACATTCTAACAACTGAGAGAGAGAAAACTCAGCCTTGAAAAAGTTTAAGATCCAAGGGCTCGGTTCTGGTATCCTACATGGTCCTCCGAACTTGCCAGAAGATATTTCTGAGTGCTGAGCTATAGCAGGAGTAACCCCTGAGTGCTGCCAGATGAGGCCCCAACCTGCCCCCCCCACACAAAAAAAGTTTAAGATCTGTAATACTTGGTCTAAATTCCATGGTTTTTCAAGTGCAGTTTTTTTTTAAATGGTCAAAAATACAGTCTTTGTATTTGGAAACCTCTGTATTTGAAAACCTATCAATAATAGTTTTTCTGTAGAAGACATGAAGGCTGATTAAAAATTGTTCAGGAGAACCAAAAAAATTACCATAATCAAATTTCATTGGAAAACTTAGTTCTGGCTTTCTTTTTAGAAATGAATTTCCTGGGTGAAAGAACACAAATTCTGTACTATTATTGAGATTTGCTGAGAGGTCATTACTATTCGAAAACATTTTTAAAAATGTGTTTTGTCTTATGGATATGAGTAAGTTTCTTGATGATCAAAGTGAGTAAAGTTCAATAGTCCCAGACAAAAAATTAAACTCTAACCAAGAGTGAGAACAATTAACAGCCTAATTGATATATATTTTTGAATTTGCCACACCTGGTGATTAATGAATCAAGGAATGATCAAGAAATCACTGGTTGTGCTCGGAGGTCAAGGCAGTTTGTGAGGCCCATTTTTATGGGGTGCTGGGGAGGGAATCTAGGTTGGATGCCTCCAATGCAAATACCCTACCTGCTGCATTATCTTTTTAGCACCAACTCAGGTGAGTTTTTGTTTGTTTGTTTTTGCTTTTTTTGGGCCACACCCTTAACACTTAGGGGTTACTCCTGGCTATACTCTCAGAAATTGCTCCTGGCTCTGGGGACCATATGGGACTCTGGGAATCGAATCAAAGTCCATTCTGGATCAGCTGCGTGCCCTACGAAGGTGCTATTGTGCCAGCCCCTGCTCAGGTAAATTTTAAGTCCAAGAAGGACCCTTGGACAACCCAGCTTGAGCTGAAGCAGTTCACCTGAGATTCACCTGGAGGTGTTGGTATTATGTCTGGTCATAATTTTAAAACCTCAGACCCAAAGAGTTACATGGGGATTTAGGTCTATTGATATCAGTTACCAATATCAATTTGTTGATTTTTACTAAATAGTTTCAACACTGGGAAGATACAAGCATAGCTGGGCACATCCCTAAGAGTGGGGTGTTTGACCCAAATAGATCTTCAGTTGCTAATGTGGTTCCTGAAGCCTGAAAACCTAATAGATATAGATGGAGCTCAGGCTTGTTTTTTAACTAACTGCCCACAGTTAGCTACTGTTTTAGACCCTCTCTAAACTGGGGTAGGATGCTATTAGGATTGAATTTATGGTGTGTCACGTCTGCAGAGATAGTACAGGAATTAGGGCATGCAACAAATGAGAGGGACCTTAGTTTCATCCTTGGCAACATATGGCCCCTCAAAGGATGGCCAAACAAAGCCCTGAAGGCTTTGAGTTGCACCATGGTGGCTCTAGTGGTAACTTGGCATAGAACAGCACCCCGTGTTCTTGGGCTATAACATTGGATTTTTCAGTCAGTTGTCCAAAACTCACCCAAACAACTCCCCTCCTAGGATCCCTGAGTTCTATTGGAGTAGTCTCAAAACAAATGAATAAGTTAAAAAGATAAAAGCTCCTGAAAAAAATGACAAATAATGAAGTATTTCTGAGTTTCTGGCTCTGTTAGGCCATTGAATGAGCACAAGAAAGCCTTCACATAAACTTGAAGAAGGGCTGTGTGGTACCAAACTCTTGCTAGGGATAATTGTGCTTTCAGCTTTACAGTGTCCTTATCTAAGTTTATTATGCACCCTCCCCCCAAACACATGTATGACCTCAAGTGGTGTTCATCATAACCCAGACATCAAATGAACTTGTAGATAATTGTAGTTAATGTCCAAATGGAAACAAACCCTTAGATTCTGACAAGAGAACAGAGGTCATCAGAGGAATGCTGATGACACGGAAAGGCCTTCTGGACTGGGCTTATATATGACTGGTCATGGGGTGTGGCAATGTCATACCCCTAAAAAAAATACAAATTTCAGTCTTGCACAAAGAAAGTTAAGGAGAGGGAAGGGAGGGGAAGGTAAAGAAAGGGAATAGAAGGAAAGGGAAGGGAAGGGGGGAAGGGAAGGAGAGGGGAGGGGCAAGAAGGGAAGGGGAGAAGAAGGGAGGGACGGAAGGGTAGGGAAGAAAAGGAAAAAAATAAGTGAGAGAAAAAGAAATGAGGGGATGAAGGAAGAGAAATCTGGATTCTACTCAGCTTTGGAGGAACCCCAAGGCAATAAGAAAATCATTTCACCCCTCATGCTTCAGATTTCTCATCTCTGTTGTTAGAGAATGGATTAGAATTTATTAATCACCAAGGCCCACTCCAAGTCATTAGATTTTATAAAATCTAAGTTTTTGGTGAAGGCAGAAAATGTCTCTTTAAAAAGCAGATGATTCCCAATTCACATTTCTCATTTCCCTCTAGCATTGATGTTGTCTAGGATAATAAGGGGTGGGGGTATAGTGCTTCTCTGTACCCGAGTCAGAGGAGCAGGATTTGCTCACTTCCTTCAAACTAGAACTGGAGTAACATGTGGTCTCTGTGCAGTGATGAAGAAGGAGCAATTACTCTGCCACTCTCTCAGAGTCTCAGAATCCTGTCTTTATTGCCCATCTCCAGTGGTCTGGCCTAGGGGTAAGATGAAGTAGAGTCTCATATAGATGAGCTGATCAGTGGCAGCTTTTGAACTTATGGGATATGGCTATGAGAACGCAGGCCAATTACACCTAGGATCATTGGGTTCTCAGTACTCTGGTGTCCCCAAAAGTACTCTACAGCTAGCTGGGTTACTTCATAATCAATGTACATGGGAGGCTGGGCATTAGCTCCCCCCTCACCCTCCAACAATATCTATTCTGAACCCCAGAGTTGAACTAAGTGCTTTTTATGTTGATAGCATCTTGTGATTTTTAGTGCAAATATGCTTTATCTATTTTGACCTTTATAGGTAATCTCTGGTGACCAGCATGTCAGCACCATGAAGACAAAAGTTATGTTTGTTCTGTTCTCTGCTTTGTCTTTAAAACCCACTATTGTGTCTGCACCCCATATCTACTTAAGAGAATGTTTGATGAATTGGGGAATGAAAGAACTGCTCAAGGTTAGGCGGGCCAAAAGAGGTTTTTGGGTTACTTGTCTACAGGTCCACTATTCCTTCCATCACCTCTCTGGCTTATCTGAAGGAACTTCAAAATAAATTGGTGTAAACAAAAATAAATATGACAGGCTACCGTGAATGGATTCTCAAGGGGTGGGGGAAAGTAGGTTAGCAGTCGCATTTGGATGATGCACCTGGAGTCAATGTTCTGTGAGTACAGTTTCCCCTATTCTATAAATGAATCCCCCTTTCCCCTCTCTGTCAGTCCTTTCTTTAGAATTTCTCCTCCTTCCCTCTTTAATAGGCCAATCCCTGGTCCATCTACTGCCATCAAATGGCCCCTCTTTCTCTCCTTCTACCCTCCAAATCGAGGTTCACCTTTACCAGTGCATATCCTAAATCATATTCTAAGTCCTTGTTTTCTCAACATCACTTTAGCTCTCTCACCTTTCAGTCTCTGATTAATTACAGGAACTGTCCCTTTTATGCCCATAAGTAAATTTCTAAGCAGAATTGTTCTGAACACAAATTTTTCAATAATTTGTTTTGAATGAATTGTTATCTGAAACCTAATTCCTTGTAAAAAAATCAAATTTGCTTCAAAGAGTCTTTCCACTAGATGCTACTCTGTGAGCCCCATATCATCTACGTCCCCTGGCAATATATACAGTTAGATAGCTGCAGAAAGGAGGCTGAAGACAGGAGCTGTCTGAAGCCTGGGCTTCCACAGGACTTTCAATCTCTGGGTGAACATAAGGATTGGAAATACTCTGCTAATGCTCTCTGCCCCATTTCCTACAATGCCTGGTGCCTTCTTCCTGGCATCCAAACTCACTTTCCATCATAGGCAGAATCATGGGAGGGCCAGAGGGAAGAAAAGATGTGACTTTAGACATGCATGCAAATAAGCTGAATATATGGAAGAGAGGAACCTTCCTACTTTCCCCCCCGAATGATCACAGACATGGAGCAAAACAGAAAGGATGATGAAACCAGAGAGGACAGAGGGTTCTTTTGTGGAAAGGATATAGGGTGAGAAGGAAGCTACAACCGGATGAGCAAAGGACATGACCAAGGCCTGTCCTGGGGCAGGGGGAAGTTCAAGGGACCTCGATGTCTTTCCAAAAGGTTGGGCTGTCTGTGAACCCAGCTTAGCCTTTTTCATATCTCCGGGCGAGCAGGATCTCAGGCAGAAGCAACAACAACGCAGACACTACCATAACCCACCTGTGACAGGGGAATAGACCAACCTAGAAGTCCGCGATTATTTGGAGAAATTTTTGCGCTCACTGAGTATCTTGGTAGCATCCTCCCATTCCAAAGCAAAGCAGTGGAAGTTGCTGAGAAGAGATAGGGAGATCCCACAGCACATCCGCCACTAGAGATTCTATGTGTCTTTTTGTATCTTATGCAATAGACATGTATAGATATATGTCTGTTTATGCATATGTGTGCAGTGTCCATGCACTTCTGCTGCCTCCTCCACTTTCAGGCCTCCTTAGGAATGAGAGAAGGAGCCTTACCACTGACTACCTCATCAGGATTTTTTTAAGGGACAAGTGAGAAAATGTGAGTAAAAATAATTGGTAAGTTGTAAAGGTGCTATGTAAGTGTTAAGAAGTAGTATTATTATCAGTGCTTTATTTAGTTTCTGCTAGTTATCAGCGCAATATACTGACACAATTTATGCTTTTGCTTGCATAAATATCAACATTCTTGGGGCTGGAGCAGTGGCACAGCAGTAGGGCGTTTGCTTTGCACACGACTGATTTAGTACGGACCGTGGTTCAATCCCCTCGCGTCCCATATTTTCCCCCAAGCCAGGGGTGATTTGTGAGTGCAGAGACAGGAGTAAACCCTGAGTGTTAACGGGTGTGGTCCCCCAAACCAATAAATAAATAATAAATAGATAATAAATAAACAACATTTTGTTTCCCCAGTGACAGTTACTTGCAAATCCCAGATTTCACTGAATCTCCTGCCCTGGACTTGTTCCTGCTCTTCTCAGCACCTAGGAAGAAACTTCTCAGATGGGCACACTCCCCACTTGTGGCAGATCACCAGCAAGAGTCTGTTTCTTTCTCTCTTTGGTATCCTGGACAACATGCTCTGACTTCAACTAAGTATTTACACCACCCTGGCCATCTCTTTGCTTGTCGTTCTCACCAGACTGGAAGTTCCTGGAAGGCCAGGGACTATGAATCATACTAGAAATAAACAAGTCCATAGGTTAGTCCATGCGATTTTTCCTTTGCTTGCTCCACCGAAATGGCAAAGTTTGATTGATAAAATAATTGTTTTGTTCCCTGCAATACTCCTGGAGTTAGGTGTAATGTGCACAGGCTGGAGGCTGGCAAAGCAGAAATAATAATGATTACAGCAAGCCATGGCTTAATGCCGAAGACACAAGAGGCATTGTGCTTGGCACCCCCTACGAGGCTACACTATTTTCTCCAAATCTGAAGATGAGGAAATAAAGAGGTAATCTACTTTTAGCCACAAAACAAAATAGCAGGACTCAAAACCGAGTTCACCTTCAATGTCTGTGGGCTTAATCACTGCATCAGAATAATGTAAAGTCAAAGAAAAGGAGTTGGGGAAAAAGGCATTTATAACTTACCAAGATAAGATTATTATTGCGAGTTTAGCTTGATTTTATTATTGTGGTTTTAAGATCTGAACTGCACTATTTCTCCCACATCCCTTCTTCGAGTCTAATGACCCAGCAGGTAAGTGCATCAGCCAGTTTTTTAAGAAAAAAATACAATAATAAGAGGAATTTCATGCAGGAAGCAAGCCAACATCCTGTTTCCCTGGGTAATAGGGGTGAGTCTCCTGCTCTTCCTCCCACCCCCACCTTTGAAGTGGTCAGAGGTCTTTTTCCTACAATCTCTGACCCAATTTCACAGCTTTTATGTTACTTCCAGGAGTGATAGGGCCCAGGATGCTTGGGTTCCCATGCCCAAGCTCAGGGCACATCCTTGTTTAGATGTCCTTGAGTGGAGATGGAAAGCCCAAATGTGCTCTCTCTGCTCAAGCTTTCCCAAGGTAGAGGGGACCCCAGAACCCCTTCCTTTTAATACTGAGCTGGTTGGGCAGAGGCTTCATCCACTTTGAGAAAAAATCCATCTTTAATGAGTAGGGAGAAAACAAAAAAGGAAAGTTTTCACCCATAGTCCACTCCATCACTTGGAATAACCAAAAGGCGTCATTATTATATGTATGTAACCTGAGAGCGAGTCATGGATGGGGATCATTTCACCACACCTGACGATAGCATTCTCTTTTGACCCAAAGGAAAAACAAGCTTGAAGACTATTCTAGTTCCCAGTATACCAGCTTGGCAACCTTTGGAAAATGACCTCAACATGCATCTGTAAAGATTTGAAAACAGGGGTCAGAGAGAAATTACAGCAAAAAAGGAGAGATCCCTGAGCACGGAGTCAGGAGTAAGTCCTGAACACTGCTAGGTATCATTCAAAGATTAAATTAATAACACTAAAAAATAAAAATAATAAAACTAGTAATACTATTAATAATGATACATTAGGGGTCGAAGTGATAGCACAGCAGTAAGACTTTTGCCTTGTACACCGCAGATCCAGGACAGACCTGGTTCTATTCCCGGCATCCCATATGGTACCCTTAGCCAGGAGCAATTTCTGAGCACATAGCCAGGAGTAAACCCTGAGCATCACAAGGTGTGGCCTCAAAACAAACAAACAAACAAACAATAATGATACATTAATACTGATACATTTAAAACAACCAGGTATTTTTAAAAGGCTTTTTTAAGGGTTATTCACTTAATATGCACCATGACTGGCAAGGATGTACAAAAAGTACTAGCTCTTATAATAGAGTATTATTGATATAAATATTATTATCACTGTTTTCTCTCTGCTGTGTGCCCTGCTCTCTGATAAACTAATCTTTTCTGAAGTCTCTCCTGGGGAGTTTCCAGGGCATTTCTGATTAGTTCAAATGCTAACTTGAAATAGTCTTTAGAAGACTGGGCAAAGAAACTGTCCTTAAATAATTTCTTTTTTCTTGGCACTCATAATATAAATACCTAACTAAAATACTCAATTATCAGAAGAGACTCATATTAGAAGTTAAGTTATTTTGTCAGTATACAAATGCATCAAGTAGACTTAATGTCATTCTTATTTTTGACAGTCACCACACATTGGGGTCCACCTCTAATATCTATCTTATTAAAGAAGAGTAATGGCAACAGAAATCAGATTGCCAAGTAGTACTAAACTTGTCCTTGAAATATCATGTCCCAGTTTCTTAAACACCATGGCTTCTTGTTATCAATCATTAAAAATATAAAGTATTAAGCTAAAATACTAGTGCAGTTAATTCCAGTGCCTCAGTCAGGGCTGGCAAAGTTCAAATTTGAAGGCCTAGGCTTGTAAGCTGGAGAAAAACAAAGTTGACTTGAGTTCTATCTCTATCTCTATGATGCCCTCATCCCAGCTAAGAGTGATCCACAAACATAGAGCCAGGAGTAAGCCCTGGGAAACTGCTGAATATGGCCGCCAAACAAAAAACAAATAAAGTATGATTAACAAACTTAGCTATAATATTAAACTGGTCAAGTTAGTAATTTTAAAATATATTTATGTTTATTTAACACTAGTGAAGGATAAAATCAATACACTGCATATTGTAAGGTAATCATATATGACTTTAGAAAACATTTTGGCAATCTCTCTCTTTCTCTGTCTCTCTCTTACATGTATGCACACACATACTTCTTTTAGGCACTGCCATCCTGGGACCACATATAGGGCTCCCCTGGGCCTGTCCGTAGTGATTTCTGAATAGCCAGAAATAATCCCTGAACAAAGTAAGAAGTGGCTCAACCTCTCTCTTTATCACCCCCAAAAAGGAAAAAGTTGGAAAAAGGTTACATTTCTGAGCACAGAGAAATAGTGGAAATAAAAGTATATTATACCAACCTCATGCAATATTGTGCAATAATTAAGGTGTTAATAATGAAGAGAAGTAATCACCAGCTAATGATATAATACTAAGTGGAGAAAACCAGGACATAAAATTATATGTCTGTTGATTACCACTTTCCCAAAACAGAAAAATATTAAAAGAAAATAATGAAAAAAGCTATATTAAACTTTCTTTCTTTAAAAATAATTGATACTACATAACATTTTTAAAAGGAGAGATAAAGCTTTGAGCCATTAAAAATAACAAAATGTAATATAATATATATATAATTATATGTAAACAATATAACATAATAGTATAATTCAATATAATACATATAATATAAATAAATTAGCACCTTTCAATAAATGTGCTTATTTTCTTGGTGAAGTTAGTTCTGTAAAATTGAATTAAAAGCTAATATTTAATCCTCTGGCATGTGTTTCTTGAAATATATGTTATTTTATAGGGTGACTCCTGTAAGAATATGTTTTCTGTCATTTTATGTCATACTCTAGATGTTTCTGCAAGAGAAAATGGGAGTACTTCAGAGGTTTCAGTTAAATTAACATACTATAATTTTGGCTTTGCTCTTCTCCTTCCCAAACTCCTACTTTTTTCTTCTTTGGCATACAAAATATAAAATGCTAAAAATCCAACCAGCAACAACAGTTCCTATTTTTAGAGTGATCTTTAATCTGATTTTCACAAAGATCCATGCCAATTCAAAAAGCACTGCTGTTCTCTTGGTTTAGCAATGTAGCAAGAGTCTTTTGAGTTAAAAATTAAAAATTATAGTCACCTAGGAGGAAGGAAATCTGGCTCGGACTTTTCAGCGGTCAACTCCATACCGGCAAAAACAAAAGGGAAAAGGGATACACTATCATTGTGTACTAGAATATTTAAAGCCCCAAACATTTTTAGCCCAGTTGTCCAAATACTGGCAGTAGGTGCCTTTCTGTAGTCTAAAAACATGCACAGGAAAATGGAAAAGGAAGACCTGTTTCATTCAAGTTCCCAACTTCCTCTTACAGTCCTGTGAATGGAGAGGCAGGAAGTGAAAGGCTCTCTCTGCCAACTTTCTTGCTCTTTCTGGAATCATTACCCTCCTTAACCACAAGCCAAATACATGACAAACTAAGCATGAAGTCAATGTTTATTTGAAGGTGTAGCCAAACACTACATACACATTTGCACACGCTTATTTCCTTAATGAAACAGTGAACATGTTACCTTCATGTAAATTCTGATGAAATTCTGAATCTGTTTCAGAGTCTGATCACACTGAACTCACTTTCCTGGGCCACAAAATAAATAGCATTAGAAAAGCCAGCTGAGTAGTGAAGAATACCTCTGTCTTTCTGTCTAGATGTAAAGCAAGATGCAAGATTTCAACTCTCCCTGTGACCCTTTTCAAATCAGCTCTTTTATAGCTAATACAAATATAAACACATCAGTCAACCATTAGAGTTTAAAGAAATAGCCAAGAGAGTTCCAATGTGATCTGCCAATTGGTTCATTTCTTTTAACTTTATTGATTGATTGGTTTTGGGGTCACACCTGGGGACAGTCAGGGGTTACTCTTGGCTCTGCACTCAGAAATCACTCTTGGCAGGCTGGGGGACCACATGGGATACTGGGAATCGAACTGGCTCCCTCCCAAGGCCACATGGAAGGCAGATGCCCTATGTCTGTGCTCTCTCCGGCCCCTGCCAATTGGTTCTCAAGCCTCTAAACTAAGCACCTAATTGTACACAATAAGATATGAAGAAGTCAAGATGTTCTCCACCCAGATAGAGTACAATTAAATGAGGCTGAATCAGATTAGTAATTAAATAACCTTTAAAAAAGCTTTTAAAAGAAAAAAAACCCTTTTAGAAGATCCAGAGACATATATGCTTCAAACTCTGGGAGGCGGAAAATATTACCTTGTTCTCTATCTTTTTCATACACATCCACACTTCCTAAATTATTTGAGTCAAGTTGTTTAAAAGAATCTACATTAACACCTCTTGGTCAGTGTCAGAGTAAAAATTGCTTAATGCTTAAGTGATGAAATCAGAGCACAAGGCATCATGCCTTTGATCTTAACTGTCTGCTAGTACTGTGACTTTCTAGAGTTGTTTGTGGGTACTTATTACATATTGTTTTATTCTCTCTCTCCTCTTTTTTGGGGGGAGGGTGTCACTCCTGACTCTGCACTCAGAAATCACTCTTGGCAGGCTCAGAGAGGCTGGGGAGCAAACCTAGATAACCCATGTGGAAGGCATATGCCCTACTCATTGTGCTATCATTCTGGCCCCAGAAAGTTTTCTCTTCACTCAAACAGGCCACTTAACAAAGCAAATGTTTAGGTAAATGATTAGATACTGAAAACCCAGAATTCTCTAATGTGTTAAAAGTTGTTCAAGTAGAAGGTAGTTTTAGGCAGTTATGAGGCTATATCTGAAACAGATGAATTGCTGAATCTCAGATAGTTGCCTTGTTTGAAACGTCTTCATTTCTTGACATTTGACAATGACCTCAACTTGATATAAAAATAAAAAAGAGTAAATCTAAAGTTGTTGCTTGCTATCAAACAGCTGTTAAGCTTTAATATAGAATTTGGAATGGTGCTCTCAAAAGTGTCAAAATGACTTAACCAGAAAATATAATGTTTCTTATACTAAGTAAATGCAGATGCAAGACTAGCAGCTCTTCCTTATACTGTGGAGAGACTAGGCTCCATGGAATTAAATATTTGGGTCCCCAAGACTAGAATCACACCATTTCTTAAAATGAGCATTGATGTGTGATTACACAGAAGCTACTAGTAAACAGTTGGAGGTTGTTTTCAATCAATGTCCATACTAATGGACATTGGCATGTGTAATACCCAAAGTATTTATGACTGAAAATAAGAAAATACTTGAGGATGCCAGTACTCATCATATATTTGAGTTTTAAAGTCTTGAATATAGAGTAATTTTTTTAAAGTGCAGCAAATACTGAAGTGAGTTAAATTTTCTTACACTAGCATAGTTCCAAATGAAATGAATAGAAAAATACCAGACCCCAATTCATTTGGTTTTATATTGTCAAATGACCAAAGAGCATATAAGCCAATTTTGGAGGTGAAAGGTTTCAGGATAAAATAGCAGTGATCTAGTAAGAATTTGGCATCTTTTTTGATCACATACAAATTTGATAATATTACTATATTGTCAGTTGTATTGAGATATGATTTTGGAAATATTTGTGGTGGAATGAGAATGGTTTATTATACCATGGTTCTGGGTTAGAACTGTGACAAATGAGTTAACAACTCAGGGTCACATATTGTCCTAATTCACCCAGACTCTCATTCTTTTATCTCTTTTTTTGTTTGTTTTTGGGCCACACCCGGTGACGCTCAGGGGTTACTCGTGGCTATGCACTCAGAAGTCGCTCCTGGCTTGGGGTACCATATGGAAAACTGGGGGATCAAACCGCGGTCCGTTCTAGGCAAGCACAGGCAAGGCAGGCACCTTACCTCCAGCGCCACCACCCGGCCCCGCCTTTTTTTCAGACCCTCATTCTTAATAACAATTTATAAGTATATTCTTTTATTCATTTATCTATGCACCAGATGCTTTTTCAGTATTCAACAAGTTCAATAAATAGTGAAATACATGCACCTAGGGCTATTTTATCCTTTATGCATTTACATGTAGTCATTCAGATGCATTCTATAGAACCTACAGATGTGCAGTACCTACAAAGTCTCTATATTTTTCTATAAATTTCAGATATTGCCAAGTAACCTTGAATAAAAAAATAATAGTGATAATAAAAAGATTACAAAAATTTACTATTTCATTATGTTGGAGACCATGTTAAGTGCTCTGTATATAATTCTTCCTGAAGAAAAATTTCATAACATTTTTATGAGATAGATATTTTATCTGATTTTTTTGTATAGAAAACAAGTGTATGAGAGGTTGAGTAGCAGAATGAGAATTTGAACTTAGTGTGACTTTAAACTCATGGGGACTAGTAATTCTTTGGGAAGGAATACAGGAAAAGTTGGCTGTCTCAAGGGCTGCGGAGAATGGTGACTGTCATTAAGGAAAGATATTTTTTTATTAAATAAAGGCCTGAGTGAGAGGGAAGGGGAGTGAAGTTTCACTATGGAGAACAACAAAAATGAGCTATAAAAACAGAAGGGAGAAATTTTAGATACTGAAAAATCTATACGGTTAATGTTTCCGCTTATTTAAAGGAAGATCATGGTATAAAAGAGATCAATAAGGATTCTCCTTCACTCATATTTTATGGGACCCTATGTTTGATTTAATGAATTCTGTGTCCAAGGAAAAAGTGCTACCAGTAGGAGGCTGGAGGGATGTAAGGAGAGAGAGGAAGACTAAAGAGAAAGCTCATTTTTCCACTCAGATTCATCACAGGGAGTATACATATTATTTCTTTAAGTGATTAAAATGATTAAAAAGAAGGCAAGTTTTCTAAGTGGATGAAGGATTTATAATATGGTACAGAAACATGCAACTAACCTTAGCACTTCAGGGGTTAAAGATATTTTTTAACTTGGGAATCACAAGAAAATGTGAATTTGTAATCATGAAATGTCCAGAGTTTAAGAGAAGAGACTTAGCATTACTGCTGCTATCTCTCTAGAGATGAAAGCCCCTTCATAATTATGGCATGTGTTTATTATGCTTCAAAGAACTTATCTGGCAAAGAACGCATCTTTATTTATTTTTTATTTATTTTTATAAAACAAGCCACAGAAAATAAAAAAGAAACACAAAAATAAAACTCCTCTTATATCTTCAGTACACTTTTCTTTAACGCGGTCCTCCAGGGTCATAAATTTTATATAGATGCATAAATACTGTTGAACCATACCAGCTGTGTTCCAGGCTTACCCCTGACTTTGTGCTCAGGGATTACTCCTGGTTATGCTTGGAGGATCATATGACCATATTCAGTGCTAAAGATTTGAGCTGGAAAGGCAGCATACAAGGTCAGTGCCTTGATCCCTGTACTATCTCTTTAGCTCTATTTTATATATTTTAAATGTGAAATCTATTTTATGTACATTAAAGCTTCTAATAAAGGAAGAAAAAGACTTCTAGACAAACACTAATATTTTATAGCCTGAATGTACTCATGACTATGTTAAGTAATATTTTACAGCCTCTACCATATTGTACAGATACAACACTATCAAAAGAAAAAGTTTGGAAGAAAACGTTGATTTTGTTTATATGTTCCCTGATGAGTTTCTGTCACCTAAATCCATGTCCAGAGTAGCATCAAACTCAAACCACTGGGACAAGTATTTGCAGGAGTGAGTCTAGGAACCCCCTGTACATTGGTTAGAGGAACCAAAATAAAGAAACAAATGATGAGGAAGGGCGGGGAAAGGATAAAAGAGGAAGAGAAAGTGAAAGAAAGGGAAGGAAAGGAAAGGCAGTGTAGAATTATTAAAGTAACATTTAAAACTTAGATGCCATCATGTGGGATGATGGAGTATTTTTTATATGTGTATGCCTATCACACAAACACACATCTATGGTGAAAGCATGACTTAAAGTCAAAAGGTCATCTATGCCATTTTAAAGTCTTTGATAAAACATTGATAACACATTTAAAATAACAGGAGAAGTAATAATGGGAAATAATTGAGCATATAGTAAAAATATAGAGCAAATTTCAATAACTGAATAAAGCAATCATGAGTTTCTCTTTCACTGGTTTCTCATCTCTTGAGAAGACCAACTCCATGCATCAGGCAACTCAGTGTCCTTGTGGATAGCTGAACAGGCCCACCAGATATTTAAATTAAATGCTGCACAGAGATCTTTAATGAGAATGAGCATATTGAAGAAGATGTGTGCCTTTAAATACAATACTGAATTAAATATGGCAAATTTGCTGTATAAGGTCTACCTTGCCTCTTCTCTTACCAGACCGAGGATCAGCTATCAATCAAGGCATTCTTTAGGCCTGACCTTGGACACAGCCCCATAAATTTCAATAAAGTAAACTGCAGCAGCCACTACCAATCAGTCAGATTTGGCTCTCTACTTCGAAACTTATTTGCCCTGTCTGTCCTGTATATTCAGTAGGAGATGGCTCTTCAGGGATATAACTGAAAATTACAAGAAAATTGCACAATGGTAGCATACCAACCCCTGAGAAATGACTGAGGGCCAATTACTGCTACCTGAAGATATCACCTATGTATTTTTGAAAATTGAGTCTAAAAATTATATTAGCAACTCTATTATCAGCATTGATGTTTAAGTGATCCCCAAAGAAAAGAAAAATTCTTGCAAACTCTAAATGGCAATACTATATTTTTTCAGAACTATTTGTGTTTTATGTTTCTTTGTGAAGAGAGGTGTCTATTCCTGAGATAGATTCTTATTTTTCTAAGTTATCAATAGTTTTGACCCTACTACCTCAGTGCTAGAAAAAAAATACAGCACCAAAGACGCCTACTATTCAAAACAATCTTGAAGATTATTTAGCTCTTTCTATTTCCAATTCATCTTTTGCTAGGTTCCGATGAGAAGATGAATGCAACAAGGCCAGGTCTTGCCCAGAGATATCTGGCTGGTTGTGAACTAAGATCCCCAAACTCTGACATCTTTGATGGCCTTTGTAGTTACAGATACACATTCTGAACTTCAAATTACACTAAAGCTCAGAGATTAGTTAAGTACGTGCCAAAGAGAAAAGGGAAGATAGAGTTAAGAATGTTCTCTAATAACTTTCTACAGTTCTTTGGAGAAACAGCACAACTCTGATTCTTGCTTTTCTTTTTACCCCATGTAGTCCCTTGAGCTTCTACTCAGGAGTGTTCTGGAACGCAGAGCCAGGAATAAGACATGAGCACAGCTGGGTGTGCTCTCTCAAAACCAAAGCCAAACAAACGAACAAACAAACAAAAAAGAGCACTAAACAAAACAAAAAAACAGGATTTGGCAGAAGGAACTCAATCAATTTCTCAAGATTATCACATGATAGAGTAAGAAGTGATATATTGTTGACTGTAAATACCAAATGGTGATTGCATAAAATATAGTACATCGGATCTGTAATATTGCAGCATTGACCTAGTTTTGATAAAGCTTTCACCAGCATTGTCTTCTGTGATGCTCTTTATAGGGGCAGGGCTTTTCTTGGTTCATAGATAAGTACACTAGACCATGATGAATTCCTATTCCTAGACTCACTTGTGTGCTTTATAGAATTTGCACAGACAGCACGCAGAATCTTAATATAAAAAATGCTAGTGCCAAATGATTATGGGCTCATTCATGGTACACTGGACCATTTCCCATATGGTCTCATCTCGTGGAATTTTTGCCAGGGCATCCTGAATTCCTCCATCCTCCCTTGTTCATCTCGGTGCTGCCCAAGTACTCACTCTAATGCATCTAGTCAATTGTGCAAAGCACAAGGGACAAAAATTCCATCCTGACCGAGGCAGGCAATCACCTTATGCCCTGAAGCATGAAGTTTGATTACTCTTATCTCAGTTTATCATTAAATCAAAAACTGTAGCAATGAATACAGTCTCAGGACTCTATTTATGAAATGATATAGGCCAGTCAGCAAAAATAAGTGACTGTCCTTTATTTTCTTTAATTTAGGCTCAGTGTAAAGATCGTTTGCAAACTGGGAGGAGAGTTCTATAGCTTTAAACAGATTTCATTGCTTTCTTTGCTTTCCCAGTGAGATAGTAGCTGGCAGGTGGGTGGGTGGGTAGCGATGTCTTTGGCTTGTAACCATATCTCTGTATGAGGTCAAAGGTTTCAGATCGACTGTCTACTGGCCTGTCAACATTACCCTTGAAGCCGAGCGCTTTTTTTGGATGAATGTCTTTTAGAAAGATACAAGATATACCAAGATATAGCCTCTAGAAGGACTCCTCCCATTTTTTGCTTGTTTTATTTTTGCCCCATTTTATTTTAGTTTTTTTCTTCTTTACTTCAAACAGAACCACATAATTTGAGGTATCTTGTTCCACCTCACAAATTGAGGGGGAAATAATGAAGGGTACCAAGACCAAACAGCCATATAAACATTGAGTAGAAATAAAAAATGATCAGACTTAAGTACGAAATCCAAAGCCAACGACAATAGAATCAATACCCAATCTACAACAAGCAAGCTAGGCACAGAGGGGATCACTTATACTAGCAGCCCAGGAGGTAAAAGTGGGGGACATGGGATGCATGCTGGGAAAAGGGGTGGAGAGAGGAGAACATTGGTGATGGGACTGCCCTTAATTCAATGTTGCTATGTACCTAAAATATTACTGTGAAATTACTGTGAAAGATTTATAATCCACTTTAGTCAAAATAAAAATTAAAAAAAAATAATGGTATTGGGGAGAAGGCTCAAAGGGCTAGAACATATGCTTTGTAATATGGGAGGCCTGGATTTGATCATGGGTACATGGTTTTCCAAACATCATAAGGAGTGTCCCAGTTTACAGAAATAAAAATAAATTATCTACTTGCCAGAAAATAAAAAGAAAGAAAGATACAAAGCAATTTGCAGGCACACTGATGTTTGAGAAGCTCTTAAGCTGCCTCAGAAATGATTTAATCTACCATCCCTTCATCCCCATTTATGAAAAGAAGGGCATTAATAATAGCACCTATCTCTAAAAAAACTTTTTTAAGAGGATGCAATGTAGAAATTTAAAAACCATATATCAGGAAGAAGGCTAATGAAATAGCACAAAAACCACGGCTCAAGACTTGTAAACTTGAGTTTCTGAGATTGATTTCCAGAACCAGATGCCCCATTAATATTATCAGGTCAAGCCCTGAATGACCCCCAGCACATCTCCACCTGATACTGCACTGCTAAGTCTGAGCAATCAAAATGATCAGGCCCTAAAAGTGGCCTCTAAGTGGGCTATTTATGGCTCCCAGACCTCTGAGCACTGCTGAAGAGGTCTCCCTATAAAAATATCAGGCATTAAATAAGCACTCAGTAGGTGCTAGTTTTACATACTCAGGGCTAGCATGAAGATTAAATTAGATGGCATACATCAAGTGCTAGGCACAGTGCCACAGCACACGGTAAGGAGTAGTAAGTGCTAACTGTTATTATTAGTTGGGTTGAGCCAGGCCAGTTTATTTTAGGTCCTGTCTGGAAGGCAACTGTGCTCTAAGCAGGGAGAGGCAGCCTGCCCTTCCTTTCCAAAAGTAACTGGGTTGGAGCCAGACTAATTACTACACTCAACAGGTTCCCTGCTTTATGTCACTGGAATATTCCTGAAAAGTTCCCAGGACTGAATTGTCTGCTTAATGATTTTTTCCCCATTGACCTACTTTATAATTTCTGATTGATCTTTCATTGGCAGTGGTTCTTCAGACTTAGGAATCTGCTCTCAGACAGTCTGTCATGTAAGTCCTAACTTATCAAAGATTTCAATATCCCAAGGAAAATTGAACCGCCCGAGCACTTCTTGGCAAAGCAACTGACTTAATTACACTCTAACATAATTGTTTTCATTTTATTTTCTCTTCATGTGTTCAAATACGCATGTTTATACTATAGGGAACTCTTGTCTTTTCTCCCAAAGCAACTTATCACTTGTAGCGTTAATTCAGTTCTGGACTGATGGCAATATAACTAAAAGTGTTCATAGTTGTGTGAAAGAAAAACTTCAAGGGTTAATAGCTGTGTGGAAGGATATCCTAGCTTAGAGTAGAGGTCTGTAGGGGAGGTTAAGGGAAGAAAGGGAATCCACTGAAGGCCAGGGACTCGGCGCCAGAGGGGGTGCTATATCCCCAGTGACTAAACTTTGCAACCAGTTTGCTGCAAGATTTTCAATTTCTTAGGAAAAGACTTTCATGGCCTCAACCTCATTTCCTGAAGTTTACTATGTCTAAAAGGCCATATCTTCAAGGCAGTGAATAGAAATCACTTTACTACTGTACCTTTACTACTGTACTGACTGCATATCTACTATGTCTCACATGACTAACTGTGGTAAACAGGCAGCTTAGACTCCTGGAAAGGTCCTACATGTGGTTTATAGTTTCGACAAACTACTTTATCTTCCGCTTCCTATCTCCACATTCTTCTTTCCTCTCTCCTTCCCTAAATCTCATATGTGTGTGCAATATTCTTTATTATAGACACTATGTTTAGAGTCTTTTCAAGTTAAAAATAAAAAGACAAATCTGATGAGGCAGCAACCTTCTACTTGGCTCTGCTAAACAGCTCTGTGGGGAGAAAACATCTTGCAGGGTAATTTGAGGCAAATCATGTTATCCCTGGTAAATGTTCATATGTAACAGTGAACCAGTTGGCAGAAAATGCAGGAGGGGGTGCTTAGTTCTGATCAGGGAGTAATCTATGATATTGCCATGAGATTAATCTCATTCATTCTTCATTCGGAGGGCTTAATCTTAGGGACTATAGGCTGAACAGAGACACTCATTAAGATTTTGTGGATTGCATGAAATTTCAGCCTCTTCATACCTGAAATTCTAGGTTAAGGTCACACATGGACAACAGATCTAAACCCCCTTTCTTCTACCCCCACAACACCCCAGGGCCTTTGCCTAAGCTGTTCTCTATGTCTGGAATCCTTCCCTCTCACTACTTTCCCCACTGATCCTGACTATCCACCTGTCCAAATTCTACCTAGTTTAAGGACCAGCTCAAATATCAGCGGCTCCACAAAGCCTTCCCTGACCACACAAGCCAGAAATAACCTCTCACTCCTCTCAGTTTCCATAGATCTGTGTATACGATTTCTGGCACTTAAAAGCCAAGCCATTTTATTCTGGTTACAATTTTGTCTCATCTTTTCTATATCACTCAGTAAGACCCTTGAGTTCTGGAACTGTGTCGTGTTCAGTTTTGAACCCTCTCCCCACCCTGGCACCTACTTGTAGACAGCAGACCTTTGGCGAAAGTTAGCTGAACAAATGGTTGCCCCAGCAATGGCAAAAGCAGAAATCAACTGCAACAATCTTTATTCCTTCTTTGGACTTTCCTTCTATAGCTTTACCAAATATATTTCTCTGATCCAATAATTAAACCTAGGGGGTTTGGGGATGTAATCATAACTTAAGACCCTAACAAGAGCTTTAAGGGATCCTTGTAATGATATATGAGCCACTGTAGCTGTTGGCATGGAGTTGGAGAGTCTGGATTTCTCTCGTCTGCTGATAGCCAGCTCCTGGGATTCATCTTTTATGGTTCCAGAGTGCCAGTTCCATGGCTGAAGAGAAACTCCTGACTTTACTTTAAACATAGATTCCAATAATAGGCTGAGTAATTGCAGTTCTTCCTGAGGTCATATCATATATGTGCCAACATATTGGACTTTTCAAAGCCCATATTTCCTTCCCTTAAATATATGTTGAAAACCTTCCATTTCAGCTTATGTTATAGTGATAATGTGTTTCTGTACTTTTTCCCACCCATAGGAGACCCAAATAAAAAAAGAACAACAGGAAATGTGAATGCATGAGTGTCTCTTTCTCCACAATGCATTTGGTTACTCAGCTAGGTAAAAGAATAGTCTTCTATAAACAGAGCCCCAGGCTCCAAAATGAAGATCTGGTGAGATGTAAATTTATTTAGTTGTAAATGTTGAGCAGAAAAAAAATCTACACAGAGAAAAGATACAAGAATGGTTTCAGGAAATCCGACACTCAAGCCAGAAATTTTACCACACAAGTCTTCCACTCTTAAGAAGGAAAGCAGCTTAGTGGAGGAAGACCAAAGAATGAGCCCCTTCCTTTCTGAAACCCATGCTTTTATTCACAAAACAGTCCATATCCTACTGTGGAGAAGAAATACCAAGTAGGGAATGATCCAATAATCTCATCACCAGATCACAGTCTAGTGTGGAGTATGAATACTGATTGGGGTGAAACCAGTAATCCAACATTTCTCCCTATTGACATTATTATTATTATTATTATTATTATTATTATTATTATTTTGTTCACAGCCAGTGGTGCTCAGGGGTTACTCCTGACTCTGCACTCAGAAATTGCTCCTGGCAGGGCTGGAGAGTTAGCACAGGGGTAGGGCATTGCTAGGAGAGATTTTTGAGTGCAGAGCCAGGAGTAAACCCAGAGTGCTCCTGGGTATGGCCCAAAAACAAACAAAAGAAAAACCCAAAACAGAAATTGCTCCTGACAGGCTCAGGGGACCCTATGGGATGTCAAGAATCATACCCAGGTTTCGTCCTGGGTTGGCCTCATGTAAAGCAAATGCCCTACCAATGTGCGATCTCTCTGGCTCCCCTAATTGACTCTATAGAAAAACAGAGTAATTCACATTCCATGGTTCTCTAAAGATAAAGGTTGGTAATATTTTGTGCAAACACAGCAAATGTTGGAAAAACATAAGAAGCTGTTGGCCTAAAAACAGGGATTCCCACCCACTTAGCCACCTGCCCTAAGACCATCTACAGGCTCCAGGCACATTTATTTATCTAACACCAATGTCCTTCTTCAAGATACCAGAAAAGTTTCTCATCCTTCAGAGTTTTCATTGTCAGGTTAGCATGTTAGCCCACCCCGCGGCAAGTATGTGCCAAGATATTTCCATTATTTCATTACATTCCATATAATTCTATTATTTTTAGATAATCTCCAATTTCCCTAGGCCAATCTGCTTTTCTGTTACATCAGGTTTCCCTAGGCTTGGCCAATGTAAAAATGTGAAGGTCAAGTCAAAATGATGGACCAAAAGGTGATCCTGGATCTCTCATCCTTTGTAGGAGTGTCCTATTGGAGGGGGATAATTGTAAGTTCCAGCATTTCTGCAACCCAGTAGAAATCCCATGACATCTTCTCTCTCCCTAATTTGGCATAAGATAGCCTGACAGCATTCATTAGCATTATCAAAGGTTTATGTCAGGAGTTTTTGATTTCATGTATCTCTAACCTTTCTTTTAATTGCCTCTGTCAATTTCCACACAAATTCTGCATATGGCTCTGTAGCTTCCTGAAGAATCTTTGTATAACCACCCTTGGAATCAGTATCTGATTCGATTTTTTCCCACTTTTCAAAGCAAGTTCCCTGACAAGTCTCAAAACATCACGGGGTGATCTTGCCTGTTTATTTACTCTGTGTACTCTCTTTTCCTATCAGCATCTCATAAAACAATATGTCTCCTGGAAACCCTGCTTCCAGAGTAATCTAAGCTATTAGCTTTAATTTAAAATTTTCAGAAAACCACATTTTCCACTCTAAATATTAAGAATCATTCAAATAGGTCTTTGCTACAATGTTAAAGTTTTGATGGATCCAATGCCCATCATCACTCCAGGTACCAAGAAATTCAACACAAAATGGAGAAAGAGGACCATACACCGAGCATGCTTTCTTAAATCTACTGAGATAATCCCTGTTTAAACTAACCTCACAGGTTAAAGTTTGATTGTTCTGATGGGGATAATTCACTTCTGATTCTTAGTAAAAATTTCCCTAAGAACTAGTCCTTTTGGGGGAGATGGGTTCATTCCACATTCTCTAAAAAACTGAAGTGGATGGGAGGGTTGGGTGAGAATCTTACAGATCTGCCATCTGATTGGGCCATTGCACTATCACTTGGTTTGCTTTGTAAGCCATTATCATTGAATGAAACAATTAGAGGTTCTACTGGCCTAGTGCCAGTAGGGGGTGGCAGAACACCAACCTCAGAGCTTTGGGTTTGACTATGTGTGATCACTGGAAATGCCTTTCTGAATTTTGGCTCTCCAGGCCTTTCAGAAATATTACAAAGTACTTCAGAAACTTTAGAAAGCACTTCAAAAACTTTCTGTTTCTGAAGATTAGAAAGATTAGAGTATTCAGCCCATTTTCCAGCAACTTTTAATGCGATTTTAGAGATTTCAGCCTGTATCCTTTGATTTTCATGATATGTACAAAATGGAAAAACAAGGAAAGCCACCTTTAATACAATTTTCATGAGGAGAAGTCAGGGTCCTTCAACCAAAGCTCAAGCCACTGACATAACCTTGAACCAAAGAGTTGTAACCCTGAAAACCCAGAAAGGTGCAATCCACTTAAACAGCAAAATTAACATCTCACCAATCAACAGCAGAGTCCTTGTTTCAATCCTTGTTTCAGTCCCTGTTTCAGTTTCAAGTACGAGTTTGGACAATATCTATAAATGGAGACCTAGGCTCCAAAACGAGGATCTGGTATGACACGGGTCTGGAAGCAGGAACGACAAAGCAGGAAATAATAATCCACACAGTGAAAAGGTGCAAGAATAGGTTCAGGAAATTCAATACTCAAGCCAGAAATTCCACCATACAAGCCTTCTGCTCCTAAGAAGGAAAGCTGCTTAGTGAAGGAAGACTGAAGAATGAGCTCCTTCCTTTCTGAAAGCCATGCTTTTATTCACAAGAACCAGGCCACACCCTAGAGTGGAGAAGGAAGACCAAGAAGGGAATGATCCCATAATCCCACCACTAGTTCACACTCTAGGGTGGAATCTGAATACTAATTAGGATTGGACCAATAATCTAACAGAACCACAACCATAACTAAGAGAAATGTGGATTATAATCAAACATGCATTTCAACTTGAGCATTACAATTTCCATGCTGGTGTCAGAGCTGCATGAACTGCTGAATTTTCTGATGGGGCCCATAAATACTGTTGGAAAATGGAACAAGGATCCCCAATGGATCTTCACTTGCCAACATTTGGGAAATGCATGTCTGAAGTACCCTGAAGCACACATACTTTTGGTAAAGAGTGATGAATATCACCATTTGTCCCATACTACAGTAGTCTTGGAAAGGAAAGGCTAACATGGCTCTAGGACACTTGAAAAGGAAAGTGAATGTGTCAAAATCATTTGGCCAGCAGAAATAAGCATGAAAGAAGACCACAGAAATATGACTTGGTTGAGAGGAAGCTTAAATTTTAAGAGCCTACCAGATAGTGTAAGTATTATTTCATTAAGGAAAAATATTCTTTCAAAATAAGATTATTTTATTGAGAAACAAATGCCAATGTTATCAGGTAGTAGGAAAAATGTTGGACAGCACACACCCTTGGGGCAGTTACAAAACTTGAACTGAGATAGGCAGGCAGATGGAAATTCAAATCTTCTCTTTACTAGATTCTAATCATCATAAAAATGACTGCTCAAAATCTGCATTATTTTTTGCCTTCTTTATCAGAAGAGTGTAGTAAACAGCCCATGTTCATGCATTTTTTTTGAAAAAAAAATTAAGACTTTGGCTATAGAGCTAGCACACAGCTAATTCAGGATGGACAGTGGTTTGAATCCCTATACCTCATATGGTCCCCCTGTGCTTGCCAGGAGCAATTCCTGAGCTCAAAGCCAGGTGTAACCCCTGAGCACCACTGGTGTGACCCAACCCCCCAATCCCCCCCCCAAAAAAAAAGAAAGACAAAGGTCTTGGTGTAACTTCTAGATTTAGTAAGGTATCTGCAATGTAATCTCAGATATTATGGTCATTGTTTTCTTACTTTCCTCTTTTTCAATCACCACTACCATCATCATTTTATCACCCCAGATATTTTGTGGCTGATTTTATGAGTAAGTGTTTTAAGGAAAGAAACAAGAAGACAATCTCCAACCACAAAGGAGACTGTCTCCCCAGCACATATTAAATTACTAAAGGTGTACTTCTAATGCAAAAAGTAATCCTTTAAGGAGGCAGCACAACCTAACGAATCTATCCACCTAACTCATACAATTCTATCTTCACCAAGTGTGACTGCTGTTGCATGTAACTTAATGAGAAGAAAAATGTAACGTGACAGAAAATACTGTTAGAGATGAACCCCGTATTTTAAATGCATCATGTGTATTTCATCAAAAAGATTGAAGCAACAACATAATTGGTTCTCCCACGAGCCTCACTAGGTTTTCTGTAGTTTATAGTCACTTGGAACCACTGGGTAAAATGATCCTTCACTCTTTTCTTCCTTTTTCTCAACTATTCTAAATTCTCCCTGTCTAGGCTGAGGAGTACCTGAATGGCAACTTCCTCATTCTGGAATTTTCAGAGCATCACTGTATCAAACTTAGAGATTTTTTGGGGGGGTGTGGTATATAAGGGTGGGGTGACTACTTATTAACTGAACCAAGCCATGGCAAGCCAGCCAGGCCTTTAAGCAAAACAGCATAAGGGGCCCAGCACAGGTTGCCAAACAATAGAAACTTCCCGTTCTGGGTGTTAACTTTAGTTACCACAGTCAGACAATGCTGCCAGTGGTATGGAAGGAAAAAAAATCGCTGTAGCCAGCTGTGTTGTTCACAGTCGGCTGGATTCTGTGTAGCTCCAAATGGTGATGGAGCCAAGCAGCCTGTTGGAGCCAAGGACAGGATGATGGATGATGTACATGCTGAATCCAAGTAGAGAGAATGGTAGAAGTTCACTTTAGGGTTATTAAAATGCTAATCCGAGTGAGGTAACAAAAGCTGAATAAAAAGAGAAAAGTTTGAGAAATAAGTTCACCACATGTGGGATCTATGTTGACCACTGATTTGATAGTTTGGGATTACATAGATGCTTGTGTTTTCAAAATAAGAATATTTCCTCATCTTACTGTTGGAAAAAAAGTCAACAGCTTCAAAGATCAGCTGCACTATCACTTTGGCCAGGGGTTTAGAAGGAAAACCATCTCATGACAGCCATTGCAACGGAAATGTGTAATGATAGACTCAAGAGTTATTCAATTTCTATTCTCTCCAGGTGTCGTAGGAATAGGTCAAGACACATCACCCCCACACCCTAACTGGAAGTTAGCAGCTGTTCACAACTTGAGGGCTGTTCACAACTAGAGACACTAACTTTGACAGATTTCCACACTAGATTTCCATTCCCAAGGGCCACGGACAATGAGGGCTTCTGCTTTCAAAGTCATTTCAAAATGAAATGGTGTTTTATTTATTTGGGGGGAAAATTTTATGCTCAGGGTTTTTTACTGGTTCTCTGCTCAGAGGTGTACAGGGGACCATATATCTTGCCAGGGATTGAACGGTAATCAGCTGCAGCATGTATACACCTTAATACCTGTACTATCTCTTGAGCCCTTAACATGAGGTTAAAGGTAGGATGCTGGACCACTGTAAATATGGAAAACCTTGCCTAAGTTCTCTTGCATAAAACAACATGCTTCTCCTGAAGGTACATATTTAAGTTTCTTGGTAGGCTCTATCTCTCTCACCCTTCCCTTTTCTCTCTCTTCCTTTCTTTCTCTGTCACTCTATATTTCTGTCTCTGTCTCTGTTTCTTTCTGTCTCTTTCTCTTTTTCTCTATCCTTGGACATAGAGCCATACCTGATCTCCCCACACTGACCTCTATAACTCCTTATAAATAATTGACAGGTCTTCAACGAATAATGACTTCAATAAATACTACACTCCAGCTACTTCTTGCTTTTTCTAGATGAGTTTAGAAGATGCAGTTAGTGGCTATTACTTGAAATAAAATATAATTATTTTTTCCTAAATATGCTTGGTTGGAGTTTAACTCATATGGTTGCACCAATAGTGGTTAGGCATTCAGCCAGGCTTTTAGCTGCATAAAATGCATCAGAAGGGTGAAAAATGACCCTATTTCAGAGGCATTTTTTCATTCTTTGTATACAAGTAAAACTCACATGCAAGAACAATGACTAAGCTAATTATCATGGCTCATTCTGATAGAGCAGCAAGAAGTAAAATACTCCAGTTTTAATAAGTTCTGAACAAATTATAGGCATATTTGTGAATCAAATCCCTGATTCCTGCTCACTTGGTGCTTTTCATGTAACAGAAACCACCACTTGCCCAGAACATAGTTAGTGGGTAGATCCTCCTTTCTACACACCCAGGTACCAGGGAGCTGAGGCCACCAAGATCTCTAAGTTGTCCTCAATCCCAGGAATAATATATCTATTTCACTGCCATTTTTCAAATCCATCAAACCAAGACAGACATCACCAGATGGTGCTATTAGAGGACCCCACCACCACCATGAAGAAATAGATGGAAGTGGCACAATGCCCACAAACCTAAATCAACCTACAGTTAACCAGCTGTTTGGTGATGGCATATATGCAATATTTCTGACATACTACTGCACCATAGAACTACTTCTCCAAAAAAAGAAAAGAAAAAGGTTCTTTATGCAGTTTTTGTTTAGAAATAAGAAATAAGGACAGGTAGCAATACTTTGTAGAATCTGAACAGAAATATCAGAGGGTATAAGTATAGTCATGGAAAACAATGGTCAACTAAGCAAGGCATTTTGGACATTTTTTTTGTTTTTGTTTTTGTTTTTTGTTTTTTTGGGTCACACCCGGTAGTGCTCAGGGGTTACTCCTGGCTCCATGCTCAGAAATTGCTCCTGACAGGCACGGGGGACCATATGGGGTACCGGGATTCGAACAGATGACCTTTTGCATGAAAGGCAAATGCCTTACCTCCATGCTATCTCCTGGGCCCCACATTTTGGACATTTTAAAAATATTTTTATGGTACTGGAGAAATAGAACAGCGAATAAGGTGCTTGCTTTGCACACAACTTAAGCTGGTTCAATCCTCCACAACCCATATGGGTGCCTGAGTAAGTACTGCCAGGATGAATTCCTGAATGCATACCCAGAAGTAATAAGTATTGCCTGGGTGTGGTCCAAAAGATAAACTAAAACAAATTATTTAATTAAAAGGCAAACCAACCAACAAACAAATAAACTTTAAAAGTACATACTAGAGACTAACAAGAAGAATAGAAACTCAGTCATGGCTGGGCTATAGTTTATTTACTTTAAGATGCTTAAGTTTGCAGCCATATAGGCCCCCAAATTATTGGATAATTTCTATTTATAGAAGCCCGTGTAAATGTTTGCAGGATTATTTACCAGTAACACCAAATATGCCTGTCACTCACTACATGAAACATGACTAAACACAACTCAGTTCCCTGCATTAAAGACCTGACACAGCCAGGAGATTTTTAATAACATGAATGCACCAGTTCATAAGCCCATTGTTTCAACCACCATAAGCAGAGTAAAAACCTTCACCTGGGGCCATAAGATTTCTGATTTCTATGAGGAAGGAACCTTGGAAAATGTCTCTCAACAACTCTGCCCTCTATTATGAGGGGGCAAAGACCAAACCAGTTTAGAAAACAGTTAAAACATTTTTGCTAGAACTACAGTCTTGAAGGAAAACAAAACAAAACACAGTTTATTGTTCAAATATTGAGCAGAGTGCAGGAATTCTCCTTTCAAAGCACAGAGATTTTCTTTTACAATGAAAGTTCCTAGTAGTCAGGATCTTTTGGGAAATCTGCCCCAGACATTTCTTTCCCCCAAGTAACCAAAAACACTACCATTGTTTTTAGAGAGAAAACAGCCGCCAACAGTGTTGGATTTAAGGTCCAGTTACTGTTTGCAAAGTCTCTTGATGATAATGACCTGCCATCCTATCTCTGTGACAACTGCCCAACTCAAAACAGTCAGGGTATGGGATGTTGGAACTTGGGTCACCAAGTGGCCCTGAGTATTCATGATGTCATGAACACACAATCACTTCAAGTCTTTTCTAATTACAACATTGATCCTCGTACAAATTCAGAACTGAAAGCAATCCCAAACACTGACAGCAGTGAGAGTCAGCTGAAGCACAAATCAAAACACAGTTTGCATGCACACCTCCAAGTCCTTCCCAGTTGATCCGAGAGAGAGAGAGAGAGAGAGAGAGAGAGAGAGAGAGAGAGAGAGAAAGAGAGAGAGAGCAAGCTTCTAGTCCTTCCATATCAGTTTCAGCAGAGCAAGAACAAACATCACCGCTGTCAAAAAGGGTTGCAATAAGTTTCCCTACCTTGCTGCACACCATTCCCCTTGCCCTTGGCGACCAACTGCGGCTCCCTCCAGGTTGCAGAAGGGACTGCTGGGGGGCCGGCAAAGGGGCTCATGCAAGATTGACTCAGTTCTTATTTGTTTCCATCCATAATTGATGGCTAGATGGGAAATGTCGCACGTCTCAGGCTCTTTCTTGGCCGCCTGGTGGAGACCCTGTCCTGTCCGAGACGCCTCTGTAAATCATTTCCAGCCCGAGAACAAAGCACGGAAAGTTGCGGGGGAGAGAGTGGGGGCCCCCGAGGAGAGATCCAGGGGGGGGCGGGTGCAAGAAAGGGAGTGAGCAAGGAGCAGCTCTGGCTCTGGAGCCTTTCCGAGGCGCGCAGGGCCAGCAGAGGGAGAAGGGTGGGAAGCGGCCACCCCTTTGGTGCCCGGGTCTCCGGTGGGTGGGGATAGCAGTAGGTGGGAGTGACCAGCAGCTCCCCCAGGGCACTGACAGGTAGTCCTGGGGGGTTCACGCCTCCCCCTTTTCCCGTTGTCTTCCAGTCCGTGTCTCTTGCTTGCAGTCAGGCCTGAACCCCGCAGTCCCAGGCTTGTTCTGGAGCTGCAAAGCACTAGGGTGGGTGTCGGGGTGGTGGAAGAAGGGGCCTCTCCCTCTTTGGGTCTCTCCACTGGGCTCTGGCACAGGCTCTGAACACCACCCCCAGACCCCCGATGACAGTATGCAGGGGGGAAAGCGCGGGGCTGGTTAGCCAGAAACTTTTTGTAGGCGTCTTGCACACCCCACTTTCACCTTCTTCCAGGAGGGTGTGCACAGAATAGAAAAGGGGCCTCCGAGTTCCAAATCTCTAGCTGGGACTACCTCTAGCTGGGTTCCCTCCCCACAACCCCCACTCTATTCTTCAGCCCCTGCCCCCCAAACCTCCAGCTCAGCCGGCCAGCTCAGCTCGGACCACCTCCAGCTGGGTCCGTTCTCCACTTCCCCCCTAAAAAATCTCTCTCTCCAGCTTTGCACA